>PVKU01015734.1:0-17146 GCA_004027475.1 Anoura caudifer | reverse complement strand
CCAATTTATCTAAGCAATGAAGAGATTGCCAACCTATCAGATGCACAATTCAAAACCCTGGTGATCAGGATGCTTACAGAATTGGTTGATTTTGCTCACAAATTAGATGAAAAAATGAAGGCTACAATAAGTGAAATGAAGAAAGATGCATGGGGAACCAACAGAGATGGGAGGAAAACTGGGACTCAAATCAATGGAGGGGACCAGAAGGAAGAAAGAAACAACTAAACAAAAACCAAGGAAGAAATAAGAATTCAAAAAAATGAGGAGAGGCTTAGGAACCTCCAGGACATCTTTAAACGTGCCAACATCCAAATTATAGGGGTACCAGAAGGGAAAGAAGAATAGCAACCAGTGGAAAACTTATTTGAACAAATAATAAAGGAGAACTTCCCCAATCTGGCAAAGGAAATAGTCTTCCAGGAAGCCCAGGAAGCTCAGAGAGTCCCAAAGAAGTTGGACTCCAGAAGGAACACACCAAGGCACATTATAATTACATTACCCAAGATTCAAATGAAGGAAAGAATTCTAGAAGCAGCAAGGGATAAGGGCACAGTCCCCTACAAAGGAGTTCCAATCAGACTGTCAGCTGATTTCTCAAAAGAGACCTTACAGGCAAAAAGAGGCTGGAAACAGGTATTCCAAGTCATGAAAATCAAAGACCTACATCCAAGATTGCTCTATCCAGCAAAGCTGTCATTTAGAATGGAAGGGAAGATAAAGCGCTCCTCAGATAAGGTCAAATTAAAGGAGTTCATCATCACCAAGCCCTTATTGTATGAAATGTTAAAGGGACTTAACTAAGAAAAAGAAGATAAAAAATAGGACAGTAAAAAGACAGCAACTCACAGGTATTAACAACCAGACCTAAAACAAAAGCCAACTAAGCAAACCACTACAACAGGAGCAGAAACACAGAAATGGAGATCATATGGAGGGTTAGCAATAGGGGAGTGGGAAGAGGAGAGAGGGGGACAAGGTACATAGAACAAGTAGCATAGATGGTAGGTAGAAAATAGACGGGGGAGGGCAAGAGTAGTGTGGGAAATGTAGAAGCTAAAGAACTTATGACACATGGGCATGAACTAAAGGGGGGAATGTGGGTGGGAGTGGGTGTGCAGGGTGGAGGGTAATGAAGGGGGGAAAATGGGACAACTGAAATAGCATAATCAATAAAATATAATTTAAAAAAAAGCTTCCACAGGGCTAAAGAAAACATCAGCAAAATGAAAAGGAAAACAACTGTATGGGGAAACATATTTGCCAATGATACCTCAGACAACAGTTTAATCTCCAAAATATATAAAGAACTCATACAACTCAACACCAGGAAGACAAACAATCCAATTTAAAAATGGGCAAAGGTCCTAAACCAAGGAGGAAATATAGAGGACCCATAGACATAATAAAGAATACTCAACATCAGTAGTCATCAGAGAGGTGCAAATTAAAATCACAAGGAGATATCACTTTACACCAGTCAAAATGGCCATCATTAACAAATAAACAAACAAAAAGTGCTGGCAAGGTTGTGGAGAAAAAGGAACCCTAGTGCACTGTTGGTGGAAATGCAGACTGGTGTAGCCACTGTGGAAAACAGTATGGAATTTCCTCAACTAAAAATGGAACTACCTTTTGACTCAGCAATTCCACTGCTGGGATTATACCCTAATAACCCTGAAACACCACTCCAAAAGAACTTATGTACCCCAATGTTCATAGCAGCACAATTTACAATAGTCAAGTACTGAAAATAATCCAGGTACCCATCAGTAAATGAGTAGATCAAAAAACTGTGGTACATTTACACCACAGGTGACAAACACAAGGCCCGTGGGTAGAATCCGGCCCTCCACCTAGTTTTATCCGGCCCAGCACCTTGTTTCTACCCAGCAGCAGCACTGAGCTCCTTGCCCCTAGTTAAGGAGTAGTTACATTTATACAATCCTAAATTACATTCGGCCCTTTGAAGGCAACCATGAGACTGATGTGGCCCCCCGTGAAAATGAGTTTGATACCCCTGATATACACAATGGAATACTACACAGCAGAAAGATAAAAGGAGCTCCTACCCTTCGTGACAACATGAATGGAACCGGAGAGCAGTATGCTAAGTGAAATAAGCCAGGTGGCAAAAGACAAATACCATATCATCTCAACTATAAGAGGAACCTAATAAACAAAACAAACAAATGAGCAAAACAGAATCACAGACAGGGAAATAACAAAAAAACTGACAGTGATCAGAGGGGAGGGGGAGGAGGATAACAGGGGAACAAACGGAAAGGCTCTAGTCAAGGAACATGAACAAAGGTCCCATGGGCATGGACAAAAATGTGGGAATTGACTGTGGGAGCAGGGCGGGGAGGGGGGGCTGGTGGGGGAGGGGAAGCAAGGGGTGAGGGGGAATTGGGTCAATTGTAATCAAACAACAATAAAATCTACTATATTTTTTTCTTTATATGTAGACCATAGATTATTAGATAAAAAAACAAGTAATAAAGTTGCAAATAAGCAGTAATACAGTTAGGATAATAACTTTGAGTAATGTTTAGAAAATATTAATATAAATTAAGTCTTTGAAAAATGTATAGTATGAATAACTTCTTATCTTTCAATAATATGTAGATGGCTAGATTTTTATACATTCACAATTCTTAATTACAAATTTGAAACTGGAAAACAATACAAGTTATAAAATGACTTTAATAACATCACTAATGTAGCTTGAGGTATACCCTTTCAAAGATAGAACATACATTATAACAAATGAGGTCTTTTTAGTTTAGAAAAAAGTTATTTTAAGGTAGAAACATGAAGTATAACTTTAAAACAGATGAAGTATTACCTTTATTATATTCTGATTAAATATATTATAATTTTGAGATAATAAAAGAATGTTACTGAAAAAATTATTAACTAAATCACACAGTCAATGTCTCTTTTGCTATGTAAAGTAACATATTCATAGTTCCAGGGATTAGGGCATAGATATCTTGGGGGATGGGGGCCACTATTCTGCTTCCCGCAAACATCATTTTTACTTGAAATAATGAATAATAGACAAACTATGATTTTTCAGACTTGGGTATTTGGCAGACATTTTCTTAAAATAACAAAATAAGTCTGTCACTTCTTGGAAAACAGCTCATAGTATTTGTTACCAAAGATAGAATTCAAGTTTTCAAGTGAAAATTAAAAGTACACCACAATAAACATCACAGCTTCCCAATACTTAAGGGCTTTTCTAATCAGATTGGTAGTGTGAATTTTTTTACATTGAATAATAAACACATTCACATTGAAAGTCCTGATGAGCTAAGTGAACCAATACTTTTCAAATGACCACTGCATGCTAGTATCAAATCATGCATGGGTAAACAATTACTCCACATTTTCAATGTGCAAGAAGAATCAATTGATTTTAATGCAAAAGACTGTTAAAAGTTGTTAATATGATTTTAACTTCCACACTGCAACCAACTTTTAAGGAACTATCACTTTCAAATTTTGGTATACTATTAAAGAAGACTACCCACAATTAGCTGAAGAGGCCAACAAAAAATGCCTGTCTTTCCAACTATGTATCTGTTATGCCAGATTTTCTTTGTATATCTCAATGAAAAAAGATTAGAAGAGATTAAATGCAAAATAAGATATTAGAATCCAGTTACCATCTCTTTAGCCAAGCACCAAAGATATTTGCACAAATGGAAAACAATGAAACTCTTCTGATTGATGTTTGTTTGTTTGGGAAAATTAACTTTTCATTAAAAATAATTGATGAAGTTGAAATGTAATGGCTTATTGATGTTATTTTAATTGAATTAATAAATATCTTTCAATTACTCAGTTTTAGTTTTGAGTATGGTAAATATTGATCACTGTAATTCATACATAATCATTCAGAGTCCTCAATTTTAAGACTGAAAAGTGGTCCTGACAACAAGAACCACTAATCAACCTTGTGCTGACCAGTTTTCTCTACCATTTTAGAGAAAGCAGAGGAAATTGTCATTATCAAAGTTAATAGTTTTTTAAGCTCTACACTCCACTTCTTATTCCTCAGTACAAGACTTTTGTTCTGTCATGTTTTCTGACATCAGTGACACATGGTTCACATCTAAGTACTTGGAGGTAAAAATTCTACCTCATTTCAAATTTCTATAGGCCAAAACATGTAGGGTCAATAACAGCAAAACACTGTGCAGTGAGTTACATATAATTATAAGCATGAAATAACTCATCGTATATGTCAGCAATATGTTCTATACCAAGGCCAAGTTCCATAAAGGTCAATTCTGTGGGGATAGGATTATCATGTCTCTGCCACATGATCTGCATTGCACACCTCTAGTTTGTGCCATCTCTTGAGCTATGCAATGTTAATCTTCAGTATCCGGTGAGAAACCTTCTGAAATGCATATAATTAACCCTCAACATATTCTGTGTGAGAAACTGGGTCAAAATAAACCTAAAAGCTGATCTTTCCTTGGCTTTAGCGGGTAACATTATATAGACAAAACAACCAAGTAAACCAACTAACAAGCCAGAATAACAACTTTTTTCTTTTTCTGTATTCAAGAGTGCATAAACACTGTCCCATGAACAGAGGGGTAGCATTTTGATTGATACCAGCAGGATGCTGTTTTACAGACTCCTCTTCTCTATCCAAGTGGTGAGCCAGGGTCAGACTTACTTAAACTTGAGGCCCGAAGTAGGAGGCTCATGTGGGAGGGAAGCGAAAAGACATGTGGAATCCCTGCTCCCATCCCTCGACCAGCTGCAGAGGCCAGGCCTGAACACCACCACAAAAAGAGCTGGCTACCAGCTTTGCCCAACACTAGCACCATTACCAGTAATGGCCAAAGGCAGGCGTCCCACCAGGGAAGGCAGAGGAGGAACAGGGACTGTTGTTCCTACCCAGAAGTGTTAAGGACAAGGAGTATGTCTTTGGGCTATAACTCCTCTTCTTCAGTCCCTTTATTACAGCACATTCCACTGTAGGAGTCCAAGTATCACTTTATCAACAGATGCTTGAGTACCTGATGTCCATGTCTAATCCAGTGTGTTAATTTGCTAGGTCTGTCACAACAAAGTGTTAGAAACTGAGTGACTTAATATAAATTCATTTTCTCCTCGTTCTGGAGGCTAGAAGTCCAAGACCAAGGTGTTGGCAGGGTTGCATCCTTCCGAGGACTGTGAGGAAAACTGTTCCATGCCTCTCCCCAGACTCGGGCAGCTTGCTGGCAGGCTGGCATTTCTTGGCTTATAGATGCATGAATCCAATCTCTGACTTGTTGTTCATGTGGGATCTTCCCTGTATGTGTGTGTCTCTGTCCAAATTTTTCCTTTTTATAAGGATATCAGTTGTGTTAGATTAGGGCTCACCTTAATGATCTCAACCTAATTTGATCATCTGCAAAGAATTCATCTCCCCCTCCTCAAAAAAAGTCACATGTTCAGGTACTGAGAGTCAAAACTTCAACATCTTTTAAAGGGACATAATTCAACCCAAAGTATGCAATGTAAAAATACCTCCAGTAAAAAGCTGAATTAGACTTTACAACTCAGCTTAGACCCTAAGTGCTTCCTCTCACAAGACAGAGATTACCTTAAAAATAAAAAATAAAAAAAAAAAGGAAGGGGAAGGGAGCATGGATCCTTTAAAGTGCAGTTATCCACTTCCACTCTAGTATTATGTGATCCAATCAATGGGTTTTACAAATCAGAGTGAAGGTTCTTTGGAACATGTTAAATTTAAGTGGCCACATTACACAAGATGTTGCCCATTTGAAGTCACAAAACAATTGTTTCTGTTTTGTTAAAACGGCAATTACCAAGCTACAAGAATGTATGTATCTTTGTGCAGTCCCTGGCCTTTTGCCCTCAGTTCCATTCTTACCCCTTCCCTTCCTCTGTACCCACCTCAGGAAACTGATTCTGCAGGCTTTATTTTTTAAGCCCCATGACAGACAGATTCTGGCCAAGTCAGGCCACTGGGTGGTATTGACAGTAGAATGGGAAGCAAGAGAAAGGGAGAAACTTCTCCTCCTCACATGCTTCTCTTAAAGCAGCTGCAACTCCTCCATGACTCAAGTTTCCACTGGACAGGTCCAGCATTTCTCTAGCTTCTTCCAGATGACCTGACCACCTGAGCACACTACACCCCACTTCTGTCCTTCCTGCCTAATGGTCTTAGTGGCTCCTCCAGTTGCCCCACTGACCCGTATTTGGATCCAGGTTCCCCATTAGCAGTTTAATCAATTCCCTGAATTTATCTCCTCTGTTAGGGTCTGAAAGAAGCAATATCCTAATAGTAATGAGCCTACTCAGAGCCAGAGCTTGGTCTTATATGTCATTCTCCACTAAAAGGAGTCTGAGATCCTTAGAGATATGGTTGGTTTCAGGGCTATGATAGGGAAAAAAATAATATGAGCATGGGATATCTTTGGGGGTGGAAATATAAGAAGGTATTCACAGACTGGTAGGAACATGTCAAAAGGACACAGATAACAGCTGGAAGGAGCTCCCTCTGGCCAAAATAGGGACAATTTGAACATCAAAATAGTGAAAGTAACATTATAATTCATTGAACAAATTACAAAAGCAAGAATTTGGACCGATACGAATTAATTAAAGTTGGATGAGGAACAAGATAATAATATAGCCTCAAAGTATCCTCTCTCCTCAAATACTCCGTACCATATTTTGCCATGTATAATGTGCACTTTTTTACAAATTTTTGAGAGAAAAATAAGGATGTGCATTATATATAGGTAGTCCTAATTCTGTATCTATATAAATGTTTTTATATTTACACTTATACATTAAAAGTATAACTATAGAAAGCAACAATGATATTGATATGCAAAACAATACCCTGAAATACAATAATCAGTTTTGTTTCTAAATATAAATAAATAAATAATTGGATTAAAAAATTAAAATGAAAAATTTTTTTCCTGAAAGTCTGGGCCAAAACTGTGGGTGTGCATTATACATGGCAAAATATGGTAACTACAAGGGGAGAACTCTAGTTCTATGGTCGAGAAGTCCAATAGACTTCTAAGAAATGGATCAAAGTGAACATGATCGATAATAGGATAATTGAGAAATGCATGCCACACACCGCATCACTTCTGTATATTCCCACCAAACACGTGAACCTGCATCTAATCATGAGGAAACATCAGTCAAAGCCAAAAAGAGGGATATTCTATAAAATAAATAGCCCATAATGTTCAAAAGTGACAAGATCATGAAAGTTTGTGATTTTTTCAAAGTTAAATAAATAAATCCTCCTGTTGAAAATTTAAAGTAGTTTCTCTTTTCCTGCTATACCTGATTGATATCCCTATTTTCTAAATAGTAAACTCTTACATTATTTACCATAGCCAAATATGGAAGCAACCCAAATGCCCATTAATAGACAAGTGGATAAAAAAGATGGGCTACATATACATAATGGAATATTATTCAGCTATTAAAAAGAATGAAATCTTACCATTTTTTGACAATATGGATGGACCTAGAGGGTATTATGCTAAGTGAATTCAGACAGAAAAAGACAAATACCATATGATCTCACTTATATGTGGAATCTAAAGAACAAAATAAATGAATAGAAACAAACTCATAAATACAAAGAACAAACAAATGATTGCCAACTGGAAGCGGGTTGAGGGGCTGAATAAAAAAGGTGAAGGGGTGAAGAAGTACAAATTGGTAGTTAAAAAATAGTCACAGGGATGTAAAGTACAGCATAAGGAATATAGTCAATAATATTGTGATAAATATGCATAGTGCCAGGTTCATAATTGTCTAACCACTATGCCATCCATCTGAAACTAATACAAAAGAATACTGAATGTAAACTGTAACTGAAAAACAAAATTTGACATAAATAAATAAGTAAACAAGCTCTTCTGGGCAGAGCACTTCTTTGTATTTACTACACAAGCCCAGTTGCATGTACATAGTTGATACAAAACATGTATTTGTTGACATGACCAATGTTAAGAACTCATTTGTCCATGTCAGTGAATTAGTAAACTTCAATTGGCAAAGGCAGTTAGCCCAACTGACTAAATTGGTCCTGAGGGCCCAAGGCCAACTGTCCATCTTTATGGGCTGTGGTCACTGCTGGGCTTCATTTTAACCCCAGCTTGACTTATATTTATTTGTCTTGGGTATTAGGGTTTGAGAGTATGCTCTTATTTAGACCCTCACATTGTCTTTTTGCCTTCCTGGTAACGCTACAAGATAGACAGGTTGGGTATCTGCCTCTCTTTTATAGATGAGAACACAGGCACTCTGATTGTGAAGTGACTCAGTCAAAAATCAACTACTCACAATGTAGCAGAGCAGAGATTTGACCTCAGCTCTTCTGACTCCAAACATTCCACACACAACTCCAACCCTAGGAAGAACTGGGAAAGGAGTATCCCTGTTGTTCCACAAAGGCTTTGAGTGGCTAAGGGTGTTAACAGCTCTATCTCCAGTTTTGAAGGCCCATATGGTTAGAAAATAGTGTCTACCTCGTAGTGAGCTTCCTCCCTTTCACACAGAAATCTCTGCAATATGGACTTTAAAGGCTTTAAGACAATATGGGCAATAATACATTTATATAAAACTGCACTGTGAAAGCTCCTAGATATCAGAAATGTGGGGCATGAAAATCTGATCAGTGGTTTCTAGAGGCCTGAAATATTATCTTGGTAATAAATATAAATAAATCAAGAGATGCAAATGTTAGGCTCATTATTGATGGGTGTTAGCTACATTTAGAAAAAAATTTGAAAAAATTTTGCAAAACCACAAATATATAGACTAAATTAGGTTCTATTTTACATTTTCTTTGCTTCCCAAAATTTTCAGTATCTTGGACTTTATCTGCTATTTCATTGTTGTATTCCCAGCAGTAATTAGATGACTCAATGACTGACCATTACATTAATAAACCAGGAAATCAATCAGAAACAGAAAAAACTAAAATGCAAAGTCAATTGGGCTTCTGATCAAGATGGCGAAGTAGGTAAATGCTGTGTTTGCCTCCTCACACTTAAAAATTACAACTAAACTACCATAATTGAGAAAGGCCTGAGGTCTAATGAATGGAAGTCCTGTAACTAATAATACATAGAAGAAGCCACATCAAGACTAGGAGGAGGGGCAGAGACACAGAACAGACTGGTCAACACTCCTATGTGGTGGTTAAATGCCTAGATGGATATCTTGGCTGCAAAGGTCCCTCCAGAGGAGCAAGGGGTCCCTGTCCCATTCTGGGCCCCCCAGCCCAGGTTCCAGGAGCAAGTACAGAAGTCCCCACAACTTCTGGCTGTGAAAACCAATGGAGACTATAGCTAAGAGATACAGAGGGCTTTTGGAGTTCTAGGTGTTCCTCTTAAAGATCCCAAGCATAGCCTTATTTGCTGATGAACTTACTCACTCTGAGCTACAGCACTGGTACAGCAGCTCAAAAGCTGCCAAGGATGAATAGGGAGGAACTAAATTGTCTAACTTCAGAGTGAGGGCTGGAGGGGCAGCTTTCTCCCAAACAGAAGTGCTAGCAGAGGCCATTTTCCCTTCGCTGAGCTCTCCCCACACTCAGCCTGCACATGCATACAGATACCAAGTCTGAGTCTCCATCAACTGGAATAACAGTGTTCATCCCACCATGGTCATTCCCTGAGAACCAGCCCCTCCCAACTTGTGAGTCCACCCAAGCTGCTTTCAGTGGTTTTTTCCATACAAATGTTCTATCTTGACTCATGTTTTGGACTTCCTAAAATCTCTAAAAACCCAAACAGGCAGCATCTGGCCTTGGCATGTCTCAGACCTCTTGCTAAGCAGCCCCAAACTCAGCACTAGCAGCAGCCAGCCTCGATTTATACCTTAGCCTCACCCAGGCACCTCAAAGCCCAGCACAGTGGCAACCACCTGAAGATTACTTTTTAGCTCATACCAAAGCACTGACAGAAGCTGACCTTGATCTGCACCAAAGCCCCACTCAAGAAGCTTCAAAACCAACACATTCGGTATCTAGCTTTAGACCATACCAGAGACCACCCAACCACCTCCACAAATGGCACACCCAAAGGCCAGACTCAGAAGACACCAGAGCCCCCTAAAGTAAATCCTGCTCCATAAGGTCAGTAGGTACACAACAACTCTGCCACTGTAGTTACAGTAGTCCTTAAAACCAATTACCCTGAGGGTTAATCCCTCCCATTGACATGCCAGCAGCAATCAAGGCTCAACTACAACAAGAGGACACAGACTATCTCCACAAAGAATATGCCTGGAGCACCTGACTCAGGTGAACAGGGAGACTCTGCCACTGGGCCCCACAAGACATCTACTATGTAAAGCCACTCTACCAAGATGGGAAGATGTGCCTTGTTTCTAATACATAGAAACAAACACAGGGAGGCAGCCAAAATGAGGAGACAAAGAAACATGTCCCAAATGAAAGAACAGAACAAAACTCCAGAAGAAGAACTAAACAAAACGAAGACAAGCAATTTACCAGATGCAGAGTTCAAAACACTGGTCATAAGGATGTTCAATGATCTCAATAAGAACTTCAATAAAGAGATATGAAACATAAAAAAGAGAAAACATAAAGGACAAGTCAGAAATGAAGAATATTGTAACTAAAATAAAAAAGATGTTAGAGCCTTGGCTGGTGTGACTCAGTTGTTTGGAGCATCATCCCATAACCAATAGGTTGTGGGTTTGATTCCTGGTCATGACATATACCAAAGTTGCACATTCAATCCCTGGTCTGGGTGCATATGATCCCCAGTCCATGCACGTACGGAAGGTAACCAAGTGATGCTTCTTTCCTCACATCAATGTTTCTGTCCTTCTCTAAAAGCAATGAAAAAACATCCTTGGTTGAGGATATGTATATGTATATGTATATGTATATGTATATGTGTATGTGTATGTGTGTGTATTGAATATATGTGAGGGATTCAACAGTGGATTAATGCAGCAGAGGACTGAATCAGTGATTTGGAAGATAAAGTAGCAGAAAACACCCAACCAGAACAACAAAAAGAATAAAGAATAAAAAAATGATAGTTTAAGGGGCTTCTGGGACAACATCAAGCATACCAACATTTATATCTTTTCTCTTTCAGGAAAAGAGAGTAAACAAGAAATTGAAAACCTATTTGAAAAAATAACAATGGGAAACTTTCCTAACCTACTGAAAGAAATAGGTATCAAGTCCAGGAAGTACAAAGGGTCCCAAAGAAAATGAAGACAAAGAGGCCCACACCAAGTCACATCATAATTAAAATGTCAAAGGTTAAAGATAAAGGGAGAATCTTAAAAGCAGTAAGAGAAAAGCAGTTAGTTACATACAAGAGAGCTTCCATGTCTCAAAAGAAACTTTGCAGGTCAGAACAGTAGCATGAAATATTCAAAGTGATGAAAAGCAGGGACCTACAACCAATATTACTCGACTCCTTCATTTAGAATCAAAGGATGGATAAAGAGCTTCCATTTCGCAGAGAAGAAAAAGCTAAAGGAATTCATCACCACCAAACAAGTATTACAAGAAATGTTGAATAGCCTCCTTCAAGAAGAAAAAAAGATCAAAAATATTAATAATAAAATGAGAATAAATACATATATTAATAATTACTTTAAATGTAAATGGATTAAATGCTCCAATCTAAACACATATGATGACCAAATGGAAACAAAACAAGACCCAGCTGCCTACACAGAACTCAGTTCAGATGGAAAGACAAACATGGAAAATAAGTAAAGCAATGAAAAGATATTTCATGAAATAGAAACAAAGCAAAATAAAAAAGCTGGGGTAGCAATATTTATAGCAGACAAAATAGACTTTAAAACAAAGGTGATAACAAGAAACAAAGAGGTATCCAGCAACTCCACTTCTGGGTATTTATCCAAAGAAACCAAAAAACACTAATTCAAAGACATATGCACCCATATGTTTACTGCAGCATTATTTACAATAGCCAATATATGGAAGCAATTAAGAGCCCATCAATAGATGAATGAAAAAAGTGGTACATATATAAAAAATATTACTCAGCCATAAAAATAAAATCTTTTCATCTGCTACAACATTGACAGACCTAGAGGGTATTATGCTAAGTGAAATAAGTCAGACAAAGACAACTACCCTATGATTTCACTTATATGTGGAATCTAAAATACAAAATAAATGAACAAACCAAACAAACAAATTCATAGATACAGAGAACATTTTGATGGTTGTCAAATGAAAGTGGGGATGGGCTTAAGGGAAAAGGGATTAATGAGTACAAATCTGTGTTACTAAATAATAACTAAACAGACCCAGGGATATAAAGTATGGCATAAGGAATAAAGTCAATAATATTATCATAACTATATATGATGTCAGATGGGTACTAGACTTACTAGCATGATGACTTTGTAAGTTATATAAATGTCTAATCACTATGTTGTACACCTGAAACTAATATAATATTGTACATCAATTGTAATTTTAAAATAAAAATATTTAAATCAATAAAATAAAATGCAATATCAAATTATCTATGGTATTAAATTTTTTATCCTTGCCTGAGGATATGTTTATTGATTTTAGAGAGAGGGGAAGGGAAAAAGGAACAGAAACGGTGATGTGAGAAACATCTATCAGTTGCTTCCCATACATACCCCAACTGGGGATTGAACCCGCAACCTGGGTTATGTACCCTGACCAGAAATCAAACTTGCACCTTTTTAAGTGTATCGGACAATAATCCAACCAACTGAGCCACCTGACCAAGGCTATGGTATTAAATTTTTACTTCACATACTTCTCTTCAGGTTTGCACTTTGGAAATCAATACTGATTTGGGTTATCAGACATTCTAACAAGATATTACAAAGCAAAATTATAGAAGCTGTTAATTTTAGTACAACATTTAATAACTCTACTTTAAAAAAAATTGTCAAAGAGACAAGTCAGAGAATGTAGGCTAAGAATTTTGTCAAAATATCAAAAATTTTTTTCAGAGAAAGAAAAATATAGTCCTGTTTAGCTAGAGTAAAAAATCTAAGCCCTGACCTTACCCTTTTTCCTGTTCTCTTTATGAAATTAAGACAATTTCAAAAGATCTGTAGGTCAGACACCACACTTCCTTGGTGTATAGTACAGGCTGTTCTAACCATCTGGCAAGTCCTATGGGATTAAAAGTAAAGCTCAAGGGACATATACCAAGCAAAACTATACCCCTATATAATAATTCATTCTCTGTACATCATATACATGTCCAAAACACAAGCAACCAAAAAGTCATAGAGCTTTGGATCTGGAAAGGATCTTAGATGCTACCAAGTTTGACCTCCAGAACCCAAAGGCCCATGTTCAGATGAGAGCTCCTAGGGCCAGAAATGGTAAGAGACTTGCCCAAGTACCAGAACTAGGAATAGAACAATTGTCATTGAAGACCCAACCCAGGACTCCTTCTGCTTCATAATTTAAATTCAAAATACAAATATGGTGTGGAGCAGGGTTTAGCAAACTTTTCCCATAAAGGGCAAAACAGTAAATAATTTAGGCTTAGGCCATACGCTCTCATATGGTAACAACCACTCAGCTCTGCCATTGTAGCATGAAAGCAGCCCTAGACAAAAAAAAAAATGGTGTGCCTGTATCCCAGTAAAACTTCATCAGCAAAAACAGGGAGTGGGCTGGGTTTGGCCTGTGGACAGTAGTTTGACAACCCCTGGTCTAAAGGAACAGCCCTACACTCAACTCAAACTTTGGATTCACTGCTGTAAGATTCATTATTCATTCTGTTATGGGTGAGTGTGAAATAAGAATTGTCTTAATGACCCATATCTCCAAAGCCACTAGAAAAGTCAAAAAAACTCTGCTTGGCTAACATCATAAATTATTAAAATCATATACTTATACACACACTTCAAGAAAAAAAGAGTGAAAGGGTGGAGAGGCAGGCTCTGAATTATCTGCCTCTTTTTTCTCTTAGCCATTTAATTACTGTAATGACATCAAATCACGTAGCTGAGAGTCCTCTTTTTTTATGGTATTCGTAGGTATTCATTTGTCACCTATAAATCTCTGCTGCTCTCTGGTGGTAATATGAGCCTGTTAAAACACATTCCAGAAAAGCTGAGTACAGCAGAATTCAGAAGCTAAATTCACAAAATAGCTCAGGACACTTGAACCAAGTGAGAAAGAATATTTTCAAATTTACTAGGAAAATCATAAAATCTCTAAAATACTTCTATTAATGGTTTCCCTTGGTCATAAAACCTTTTTTTTTTTAAATCAGGAGAAGCACCAGTTTTCTGACAACCAAAGTCTCTGTGTTATTTCTTTCTCCAATAAAGCAAGAGCATCATAACTGATGAACTGTGACTCAGAAGAAGCTTTAATTCTCTCAGAATTTTTGCACAGGGCACAAAAAGATGCAGCAGAAAGTTAGAGGGCAAACACAAGACCCTCAGACCAAATCCGACCCCCCACCTTGTTTTATCCGGCCCGGCACCATGTTTCTACCTGGCGGCAGCACCAAGCTCTTGCTTAAACTGTTAAGGGGTAGTTATATTTATGCATCCTAAAATTACATTCAGCCCTTGGAAGGCAACCGCAAGGCTGATGTGGCCCCCAGTGAAAATGAGTTTGACACCCCTGTAACGTAGAGATTCAACATGCCTTTACTTGAATGAATGAAGAGATTAATGAACTAACCTCACCATTAGTGTTTATGAGAGTGGTTTATAAACTATACAGCATGTAACAGATGGTCATTTTAGCCCTATTACGAGTAGAGAAGAGGTAAAGTACAAATCAGGAGATAATGGCAGGAAGTGGCAAGGAAGTTCTCTCCAAACTCATAATTCCATGTCAGCTTCAGAGCATTGCAGAGCTCTGGGGTGGCGAGTGATTTTTAAGGCTTTTCTTGTCCAAATAACTATCTGATAGTCTTTATTCATAACATTTCCACCAAGCAGTTTCCATTCAAACACTTCCAGAGATGGGGAACGCAACATCTACAAACACATTTGTAATTTTGGTGGGAAAAGGGAGTTGGAGCAGTCTGTAAGGGTAGAAAAAGGAGATTCTAGACTGTGCTATTCAGTATGATAGCTACTAGCCACATGTGGCTATTAACACTTAAATGTGACAAGTTTGAATTGAGGTGTGCTATGAGTTTGAAGACAATTTTTTAAAAGAATGTAAAATAGCCTATTTACTTTTTATAATGACATGGTGAAATCATAACATAAACCTTGTGTACGTTGACTTCAAATATACTATTAAAAATTAATGGCACCTTTTAATGTGATTTTTTCTCCTTTTAAATGTGATTGCTAGAACGTTTAAAAGTTCATGCATAGCTCACATTGTATTTCTACTAGAATATACAAAGGGTCCAGCGAACACACTTTGCCTTTCTCTCAGTTTAGCAGAACAAAAGTGAGGCCATTAGGAGATGCTAATTTGGATACCCTGTTCTACTGTTAGTATGGAAATTAAAATCTTTGTAAGTTGAATCCCATCCACTCTTTCATGTCTGTTCCCTCGGCTATAAAATAGAAATAGTATTTTCTTCTCTCTGCCTTCACTGCACACCATAGATTCATTATGGGCCTCTCAATAATGACAGGCCCCTATCATCCTGGAAACAGTGGGAAAGAACTGCCTGGATTCGGAAAAAGGAAGAATCTTCTGACAGTGTGAGAATGGTCAGCTTAACTGGACACTATCCCAGACAGCAGACAAATCCTCCTACATTTGATAGTATCTGAAGTGTAATTGCAGCTAAAAATAGGAAAGAAAAATGTTTTCAGAAGCTCCCTGATAGCAAAAACAATAAACTTTAATCATTAATTATAAAACATAGTGTTGTTTTACCATATGAGTATATCTTGTATATACACATGAGTAATAATTCTTGAGTTGGCAGTGCCTATGCTATTTAGGACAAAAATAATCCTTAAGTAATATCGTGATAATTCTGTGCTTAAAACTGCATTTGAATATCACTTGACATTGTAACTGTGTTTTAAAAGTTTAAGCCTTTTAAAATGGTTTGTTGAATAGTCTTGAGATAGCAGATAACATATGAAATCACTCCACTTTATTCACTTTACTCCCTCATTTTACTCCCTGTTGTGAATGCACACAGGCTTTATAATCGATTCTCACAACCTTTAAAGAGGAAACATGGCCTCCTTACACACCCACATATACACACACGCATGCTAATGACCCAACTTGAAGGAAATTGTTTCCACCAACATCCAGATTGCAGAGATTTGGGTTGGGATATAAGGAGTCTGTAACTGATTTGGAGAGAGTCACTTCTCCCTCTTCATAAGCCCTGGAGGGTTAACCACTCCCAAGCTGTTATTAAGCTATGAGCGTTTGGAACAACAGAATTCAACAACTGATGTGTCAGAACTGCAACTATGAAGAGTGGTTTCAAGCAATATTTGAATTGCGATGTGATCCTAACACAGTAAATAGCACAGGAAAGGTAAAAATGCATTTTCTGACATGGCTATTAAACTCCGAGTTTAGTAACAGAATGATTACTGTTGACTGTGGTTGTCTTTGGAGGTTTGAAGACGAGTGAAAAATCTTACCTATTTGACCACAGTAGTCCTTTTGTGGGTGATGAAATAAAAGAACTTCTTCAAGCTCCTTCCAGCAACACAGATGTAGTTCACTAAGCTATTTCATGCCGCCCGCCAATGAGTAAGAAAATTTTCATCTTCAGGAGTCTTTTCTTAAGGGTATTTCTCCCTTTCTTGGAGCAAAGAGTTTGACTGAACTACTGAGCTAAGCATTGTTCTATCAGTGTAAATTCTAGGCATTAAGTCTAGTTTGATTTCCTAAAGAAAGAGAAAACAATTCATTCTTTTATATGAATGGGAGAAAAAGTCAGCAGGGAAGTTCCTCCTCAGCAGGTACACATCTCCCGTGTGGAGTTCTCTGTCTGCTTGTCAGGGTGGAATTTGGCCACATTGCATTGAACAATTGTACAAAGCTTGAAACCAGCTAGTTCAGTGGTTCTCAAACTTAGTGAGTACCAGAATTACGTGGAGGGCTTGTTAAAACGTATGGTGCTCAACCCTGTCCTCCTAGTTCCCC
>PVKU01015733.1:0-17158 GCA_004027475.1 Anoura caudifer | reverse complement strand
TGGTATGCTTGGGAAGAAAGGAAGAAGGAGTAAAACAAGAAAGAAGTATTGAGAAGCCAAAAGGAGTTGAGGGGTAAAAGAGATCAAAATAGTGAAAAAGAGAAAAAGAGAAAAAAAAAACCCACCAAAAAAATTAAAAAACCGAATAACACCAAAACCGCTAATTCTTGCTGTTATCAATCTTGCCAAGCTGATTTTTTCTGGTCTTGAAGACTGTAGTGGCTGAGGGGTGACCGTATTGTTTTTTATTCTTTTTATTTTTCCCTTGTTCAGCATTCAGTTTTCTCTGGCCTACTGTCCTCAGAGGTGCCCCTAGATTCTCTGCCCAGGGACCCAGGCACGAACTGTGGTCGTGCGCCCTCAAGTCCCGATGTTCCCTGAGTCTTCCTTGCGCAGGTTTCAACTGTCCCAGGAACAGGGCTCAACCCCTATGGTGCCCAGCGACTGCGCGCTCTGTCGCACCGGGTCTCCCTTGGCGCGCTGATGCACCGATCCCCTAGCAGCTGTTTACAATGTCGTGCGGGCGCATACCAAGGTGCTCGCTCCAGCTCCCGTGTTCGTTCCTCCCGGGGCTATGGGGTCTTAACTCCTGTCTGTGAGATTTCAAGCGACCAGGTTTATGCTGGCGTGCCAGGGAGCTGCCCAGGGTGCGATGTCCCAGCTCCCTCCCCTGAGACTTACGGCCAGCCCTGGCCCGGTTTCTCAGCCCCCGCCCTGTTCTCCGCACCGCCGGAGTACTCTCCTTACCGTCCGGTTTTTCAACGTCCACTGCAATTTTCGATAATCTGTTTTCAAATATGCTGTGTTTCTGGTGTCTGTTTGCTGTGCTGCTTTGAAAAATGTCCCGGTTTAAGACCTATGTGTGGGAGGCAGAGATGTACGTCCTCTTACCATGCCGCCATCTTCTCTCTCCTCTAAAGTCTCAATAACACTTATTTTCTATAGCCATCTTGATGGCTGTGAGGTAGTAGCTCATTGAAGTTTTGATTTACATGGTCTACCCGGAAAGTATCCAGACATGTACTATGAAAAATAGAGAAATTTGTTGAAGAAGATACAAGATACAAGAAATGTTGTACAAAGGACAATGATGCCAACTGGGCCTTTGTTTCCAGATCATAGCTGTAGACCCATGATTCATCTCCACTTATGACTTTCTTGAGGACATCTGGTTCATTTGTAGTGGTTTGAATCAAGTCATTAACAACTGAAGCACTATGTTCCTTCTGCTCTGGTAGCAGAAGCAGCAGAACAAATTTTGCCACAACTCATTTTTTGCCAAGGACCTCCATCAAAATCTCAGACACAGTAGCTTTTGGAATCCCCAGATCAGCTTCTACTTCTCACACTGTCAGTCACTGATCTTTGTTGATTGCAGCCTGTACACGCTCAACATTCTTAGGTGTTCTGGTTGGTTGTTGGAGGCATTTCAAACCCGGATCACTTTCAACAGGCTCTTGACCATCTTTGAAGCAAATGCTTCACACACTTTAATTTGTGCTGCACTCCTTGCATCATCCCTGAAACCCTTCTGAAACATCCAAATACCTTCCATGGAGGGATGTTCAAGCTAATGCAAAATGTGATGCAAATTCGTTGCTTTACTCGGTCATTTTCAATTTGACAGCCACACAGTACACATGCTCACTCAACGGCATCTACTGCCCCCACTGACTAGTACAGTGAAGTCGTCATTGTTTACCTAGTCCACTCTCCTTGGCTGCCAGATTGCATCGATGTTACACAAACTGTTCTCATTATATAAACAATGGCTGGACTTTTTATGGACAGATCTCCTATATTTCCCTGATGATTAGTGATGTTGTTCATCCTTTTATATGCGTGTTGGCCATTTGTAAATCATCTTTGGAGAACTGTCTGTTGAAGTCCTTTTTAGATTTTTTAAAATCAGGTTATTTGATTTTTTTTTTGAGTTGTAGGAGTTCATTATATATTCCAGATATTAATCCTGTATCATATATATTATTTACAAGTATTTTGTCCCATTGCGTAGGTTGCCTTTTCGCTATGTCAATTGTGTTCTTTAATGCACATAAGTTTTAAAGTTTGATGCTGGTCCCTTTGCCTATTTTTCCTGTTATTACCTGTCCTTTTAGTTTCATATCTAAGAAATCATTGCCATATCCAATGTCATGGAGTTTTTATCCTATGCTTTCTTCTAGGCATTTTATAGTTTTAGCTCTTAAGTTTAGGTCTTTAATCCATTTTGAGTTAATTTTTGTATATGGTGTGTGATAAGGGACCAATTCATTCTTTTTATGGATATATTCAGTTTTCCAGCACCATTTGTTGAAGAGACTGTCCTTTTCAAATTAAGTGGTCTTGGCACCCTTTCCAAAGACTAGTTGATCGTATACATAAGGGTTTATTTTTGAGATCTCTATTATATTCATTCATTCTATCTATTTTTATGCCAGTACCACACTTGTTGATAACTATAGCTTTGAAATATATTTTGAAATCAGCGAGTGCAAGTCCTTCAACTTTGTTATTCTCTTTCAAAATTGTTTTGGCTGTCTGGTGTCCCCTTGAGATTCCTTATGAATTTTAAAATGAATGTATCTATTTCTGCAAGAAACTGACATTGGGATTATGAGGTATGTCATTGAATCTGTAGATCACTTTGAGTAGTATGGACATCTTAATAATATTAAGTCTTTCACTGCATGAACACAGATTCTTCCCATTTACTTGTGTCCTCTTTAATTTCTTCCAGTTATATTTTGTGTTTTCCCATTGATATACATCTATATACTAAATTAAAAGTTGCTTATCAAGTAAAAATTCTTCGTTAAACTGCTTTTCCAGTAATTTAGGAGTGCAGAACTATGATGGGGTACCATTCATTATTCCCATAAAATCTTTGCTACTTGGGACAATTGCTGCTCACATGACAGGCTTGGCTTATTCAGGCATTGAAGCTTTAGTTAGCTCCTTTATGGTCCCTTTATGGGGCCAGGACTTACATTCTCTTTATTGACTATAATTAAATTTACCTTAAGACTAATCTCCTTTAGAGACTCTGAACCTGAGGCATGGTAGGACTGCTTAATGGTAGCAATCAAGAAAGGCAGGACCAGGCTTTGGATGTAGAGAGACTTCAAAGTAAACCAACCCTGAGCTCTGCCTCTGTGATGCCTTCTCTGACTATGCTTTGCCATACTCACCTGCTTTTTCTTTTTTTTTTTTTACCTCCTATTACACTTTTTTTTTACTGTGTAACTCAACATTTATCTTTTTTTCACATTTTTATTGTTGTTCATATACATTTGTCTCCACTTTTGCCCCACCATTCTCCCTGACCCCAGCCATCCCCATCAACTTTTATCTTGTCTTACCAAGTAGAGTAAAACCTCAATTACTTGACTCTTTTTTTGGAATAATGCATTTTTAATAACCACATTTTCCAAAGCACTTATGATTTTCTCTATTTAAGCACCACAAGCTTTTAGC
Organism: Anoura caudifer; assembly: GCA_004027475.1. Taxonomy (NCBI): domain Eukaryota; kingdom Metazoa; phylum Chordata; class Mammalia; order Chiroptera; family Phyllostomidae; genus Anoura; species Anoura caudifer. The sequence continues at coordinate 13,684 of PVKU01015733.1, read as the reverse complement.
ATTTTATCATCTTGAATGGAATTTTCCAAAAACAAACAATTCACTCCTCTGACATCTTATACAGCATTTATGGATATAATTTCATCTTTTTATTAAAAATTATAATTATAACTATCCATTGTTTTATTATGGTATAATGCAGTGGTATTCTAAGGCTTATTGAAATGTCATTTAATATTTGCCCTTGCAATAAGTGGTTCTAAACTATTTAGTCTTTGTGCACACATGTGTGTGTGTGTGTGTATGAATCCACATTAGTTTTTTTAATGATTTTCTTGTCAGTTGGTCCTTCTTGCTGCTGTCAATCGACTTTTGTAAAATTGATCCTCATTCCCTAAGTAGGTTCAGCAAAACTATTTAACTGGGATTTGATGCCTGAAGGCAATGTTTCTGGACAATCTGGAGAGCGTAAGGATTTATCTTCTCTAGTCTGTTTTGTTTATCTGCAGGCTTGCTCTAGCTTAGAGAATTTTGCTGTGGGAGTATGAACAAATTCTCCAGGAAAAGGAACCACAGGGGCTATTGAAATCAAATGACTCTAATTTTTCTTTCTGTCCAGCTCTTCTCACATTGCATGGCCCTCCAATCACGGATTTCCTGCTGGGTCTTCTAGAAAGAATAGTTGGGGACAGGAAGCATTTTGAGGCAACTCTGGCCTATATCACTTCCTCTCATCAGAGAAACAAACTTTAGAAATTGATACACGAAAAGGCACCCTCCATTTGGGGCTCTCTGACAAGGAGTATTTGGGGCTCTGACAAGTTCAGAGTGAGGCATATTAAAATAATTTTGCTCTGGTTGTCATGGTGGTTGGTGGAGGGAAGAAATGGGAGCAGCCTTCAGGGGCAGTTACTGTGAAATTTATAATGGAGAGGGGAAACTATTGTTACAGAAGCAGTTCAAAGTTCTAGAAGTGTGAACTGAGTATAATGGGTATTACATAACTAGAGATATGTATAAATGTCATAATTGGGAAGAGCAAGGAAGGCAGTTATTAATGTATTTTCCTATATTTATCATAATGGAATTATTTCAACTTTTCAGAGACAACTATATTCAATATTTATCATAATGGAATTATTTCAACTTTTCAAAGATGTTAGAATTTGAGTGTACTTGCTGATCCCATCTCTCTGGTGAAGTATAAAATACGTGAAACTAAAGTACAAACTTTGACATTTAAGTGCATTTTCTGTTGGCTACACCCTGGCACAAATTCTAATTAAACACTTAGCATTCCTTAAGGTTTACAAAGCACTTTCTCATGTATTCTCTCCTGTGATCCTATTATCTCCATTTTATTGTTAAGGAAAGGGAATCTTAGTTTAAAGACTGGCCCAAGGTGATTTGGTTAGTAAAAGGCAGAAGCCAGTGTTCTCTTTAATCTGGTATGCATTCTTTCATTGAGATTTGGGGAACAAATTCAATGTATTTCTCTGATGAAGGCCAGCTAATGCTATAGTAGGAAAGAATAATTAATAAATTTGTGAATTTATAATCAAAGTGAACTTGTAAAAATAGATAGCATTTTGGAATGCTATAAGTTGAAAAATCCAATAAATTAGCATTATATCTAAATATTTAAATCCCTAAACAACTTGCACTGGGGTTTGAAATGTGTGTGTATGGGTAGGTGGGGTAAATTCAGAAATATATTTCTACTCCTGATAACAAATAATATTTTGTTGTTAGCATAATTTTGTTCTGTGTTGCCAAAACAGTATGGAGACTCACCTTTCTTTTCTTGAATTGAAGTATTCCTTATAGACAGTAAAGTGCACAAACCTGAAATGTACAGCTCACTGAAATTTTATACATGTGTAACCTCTAACCAAATCAAGATATAGAAATGTTTCTTGCTACTCAGAAGGTTCCCTCTTGCCTACCCTCAGTCAACATACCCGCTCAAGAGTAACAACAATTCCAACCACTGTCATCATAGATTAGTTTTTTCTGATTTCTACCTGTATATAAATAGAATCATGCCTTACCTACTAGTTTGTGTCTTTCTTCTTTTGTTTAATACCATATCTGTGAAATTCATCCATGTTTCATGTATAGTATTAGTTTTATTGTTGTCATTGTATACCAGTCCCAAGTATGATTCCCCACAATTTATTTATCCATTGCCTTGTCTTAGTTCAAGCTGCTGTGACAAAATTTCATAGACCATGTGGCTTAAACAACAGATATTTTTTTCTCACTGTTCTGTAGGCTGGGAGCCCCAGATCATGGCACTGGGAGATTCGGTGGCTACCTCCTTTCCTATAATGTACTGTACATCCCCATGACTATTCTGGAACTACCTATTCGTACTTCTTAATCCCTTCACCTTTTCACCCATTCTCCTAGACTCTCCCCCACCTCTGGCAACTATCAAAACATTCCATGTCCATGCTTCTGTTTCTATTGTACTTGTTTGCTTAGTTTGTTTTTTAGATTCAATTGTTGATAGATATGTATTTATTGCCATTTTATTGTTCGTAGCAAAGAGGCCCACACCAAGGCACATCATCATTAAAATGCCAAAAGGTTAAAGATAAAGAGAGAATCTGGTTTTTAAAGATTTTATTTATTTATTCTTAGAGACAGGAAGGGAAGAAAAAAGAGAGGGAGCGAAACATCAATTTGTGGTTGCCTTTTGCATGCCCCCTATTGGGGACCTGGCCTGCAAGCCAGACATGTGCCCTGACTGGGAATTGAACCTGTGGCCCTTTGGTTTGCAGTCCCATGCTCAATCCACTGAGCTACAGCAGCCAGGGCCCAAACAATTATTATAAGAAATGTTAAAGGGACTTATTTAAGAAAAAGAAGATCAAAACTATCAATAAAGGATCTTCTTCAAGAAGAAGATGATCAAAAATATGAATAATAAAATGGCAATATATGTGTATCTATGAACAATTGAACCCAAAAAACAAAACAAACAAATAAGCAGAACAGAAAAAGGAGCATAGATACAGAACACATTTTGGCGGTTGCCAGATGGGAAAAGGGGTCAGGGGGATGGGCAAAAAAGATAAAGTGATGAAGAAGTACAAATTGGTAGTTACAGAATAGTCATGGGGATGTAAAGTACAATACAGGAAACAATAGCCAAAGAATATACATGTATGTGCGTGACCCAGGGACATGAGCAACAGTGTTGAGATTGCCTGATGGAATGGGGAGTGTTGGGTGGAGTAGGGCAAGCGAGGAAAACTGGGATAAATGAACAACCTAAACAGTAAAATATAATGTAAAAAATAGACCTGGCTGGTGTAGCTCAGTGGATTGAGTGCGGACTGCAAACCAAAGGGTCGCCAGTTCAATTCCCAGTCAGGGTTGTGGGCTGGGTCCCCAGTAGGGGCCATGTGAGAGGCAACCATACATTGATGTTTATCTCCCTCTCTTTCTCCCTCCCTTCCCCTCGCTCTAAAAATAAATAAATAAAATCTTTAACAAATAAACCTTTAACAAAATAAAAATAAAATAATACAAAATGAAAAATAAAGGAAGTTCTAAGAAAATTGATTCAATTACCAAAAGAAAAGAAGAAAAAAACCCGCTTTATGAAGAGCCGTACTTGGGGATGAAAATGGATCTGGGTTTTGTTTAGCAGGTTAAGATTCTTTGTCTGCTAGATATTAGCATTTTTTGTTATCATTGTTCGCTTGGGTCTTTCATGGTTGTGGATAGATATTTATTTTCCTGGTATCTGATGCATAGAGTGCACATCAGGGATGAGGAGGCATTTTATTGCAAGCTGTATCTTTTTGGATGGGGTCAAATTGTCTTTTCTTGGGCAATTTGGCTCAAATGATCATAAAATCACATTGGAAAATGAAGTTCACTTTACAGAAATTTGCCTTGTAAATTAACTTGGAATGCATCTTTTGTTTTGAAAGTGAAGATACACATGTAATTTTATATGATTCCAAAACTTAACTCTGGCATTATAATTTTACATTACATCAAAGGTAAAGAATTTCTAAACATCATATGTCTTCTTGGCAACATTTACTAATGAAGTGTGATATTGGAAGGGTATGGGGAAAATTCCTGTGGTCTGAGAGGCAGGTGAGGTTGTTGTAAACAAGAGAAAACTGGGAAAGTGCTCCAATGGAGAATACTATTCCTGTATTCAGAATTTCTCTCAGTGTGCAGTAGTACTACTGAGCATGCCACAAGACAGAGACCCATCTTAACCTCTTCTTAATAACAAATGGTTACTTCAAGTTGGTGTTTTTTTTTAACAGAATTTAATTTGATAGTGAATATAAAAAAATGAAAACCAGGGTTTGCATTTCTGCCAGTTACTTGTTGCATCACGTCTGTTCTGCAAATGGTGAAATTCCTAATCCTCCTCCTAAGTGTATTCGAAACACTTTGGGGTCTACATAAAGCCAGAGTTAAGCCCAGAATCCTTACCAAGGCTTCCCAAGGCTAGCATCTCCTAGCCCTTCCTGCTTCTCCAGCCTCAACCCTTGACAGTCTCCATGTGCCATCACTATTACATACTCTCTCAGCTCTCAGTATTTTGGCACAAGCTTCTCCTCTGCCTAGAATGTCTTCCCCCTGCCCAGTTTACTTAACTCTCATCCTTAAAGGCTAAGTTCTGCTATCACCTTTCTTTCCAAAGCCTTCTCTATACCTCAGACTGGCTTAGATGACTGTCTTCTTTGGCCCCTTAGTCCTCTATGCACAGTCATACCAATCAAAATGAACTCCCTCTGTCTCTTCACATTAGACTTGAAGTTGCTTAAGATATGTTGCTATCCTCAGGGCCTAGAATAGTGCCAATCATGGTAGGCATTAAGTAAAGGATTGTTAAATTGATGTTTGGATGAATATATAAACCAGCTTTTAGACTTCTGTCAGTGTCTATTCATTTAATAAACATTTGATGGACATTAAGGCACAACTTATGGCAGGGCACTATGATCAGAGCTGTAAGGGATACAGAGATGAACATTACATGGACTGAGATGGGAGTTTGTCCCAATAGCAGAGAGATGACATGCATGTAAATAACAGTAATCTGAAGTACAAAGTGCCTAGTGCCATAAAAGAGATGTAAAGGACTATAGAGGCTGAGAAGAAGGAGCAAGTACTAAAGTGAGGATAGAGAAAGTGGCATTTGAAGTAGGATACGTGCAAGAAAGATATGAATGAGCAAACAGCCTCCTGGGTATCATGTGATTTATTTTGGCTGAAAAGAATAGCTCTCATAAAGGAGTAATAAGCAGTATGGAACAACTAGAAATGTAGGAAGTGGCCATATTGGAGATGGCCTTAAATGCCAGGCTAATTAGTTTATATTTGATTCTTATCAGTTGGAGCAAACTTGGAAGTCTGTGGACAATTTTGGTGTGGGCGGAGAGATACTTTAAGAGTCTCACTTGGCACTGTGGCTGGAGTGGCTCAGTTAGTTGGAGTACTCTCCTGTAACCAAGTGGCTGCCAATTTAATTCCCAGTCAGTGCACATGCCCAGGTTGCAGGCTTGATCCCTGGTTGGGGTGAGGCAGCTGATTGGTGTTTCTCTCTCATATCAATGTTTCTTTCTCTCTCTCCCCCTTCTCCTCTCTCTTGAAGGAAAATGAAATAAACCTTTTTAAAAAAAGAGTTCATAATGGTGTACTTTTGTACTTTCTTAGTAAATCATTATTAACTAATTAATTGCTAAGCTGATAGTTATACTAAACAATGTGGAAAAACTCCAAGGTCTGTGACTCCTTGACCTTTTTGTACTAGTCCTTTCTCACTGGAAATCATATGACTAATTAGTTCTGAGAAATGAACATTGAAATTGATAGAGGAAAGAAGCACTAGCAAGACAAAAATGCATAGACACGTAAAGTGTTTGTTTGGGAATCATGTCCAAAACATTGAGTTTAGCTGTCTGGAAAAATCCAGACACATTATATGAATTATATTGTTTATATTTATTCCTTTGGGGTAGTTTAGATCACTTCCAGTTAAAAATAACTGTCCTATTCTAACCTTAGACAGTCTACTCTTACTCTCCTTTAAACAGCGGGTAATGCATTGCCAGTTTGTTTTATAGTGCATTATATAACCAGAGCGTCTGGTTTCTTGACACCTTAGGCCAGGCTTTCAACACTTCCTGTCTGGATATTTACAACTTTCTTATCGTTTTCCCTCTCTCCAGTGTCTCAGATCTAGCTATATGACCCTGGGCAAGTCATATAACCTCTCTGAGACTCTGTTCCCTTAACTCTAAAAAGGAAGTAATGATTCTTGGCCTGCCTATCTCAAGGAGGTGTCTTGAGGATCATGTGAAAGCACTCTGAAAACTGTCAATGGCTTTACTAAGACCTGGACTCTACTGGCTGGCTTTACCCCCTCTACAATCTAGTCCCAAAGCACCTCTCTAATCTCCTATCTCTATATTCTCCAGAATCTACTCCTTCTCTCTGACACATACACACACACACACACACACACACACACACACACACACACTCTCTCTCTCTCTCTCTCTCTCTCTCTCTCTCTCTCATGGTGTTTTTCCCATCTGGAATATTTTCCCTCATAACTGCTTATCCAAATCCAAGCAATAATTTAAGGAACACTTCAAATCCTGTATCTTCCTTGAAATCTTCCTTGATGATTCCAATGCTCATTGATTTCTACCTTTGCTAAATTTTTAGAGCATTTAGTTATTACCAACATTTGCTTATATGTTGCCTTTTATTATAAGCTCTTTCATTTACCTTAAGCTCATGTCTTTACCTAGGTTATGATTTTATGATGCTTTAGTTTGTTCATTAGCATTTAGTGAATGTTTATGAGGATGTTTCCTCTGTATTCCTCACAGAACATAGTTGACTCATTTATTTAGAAATTCACATACACACTCTCTTAAGAGACACAAGTGAACCCATTTTCCCTTCCTTGAGCTTGGAGTACCCCTCCTAACAACTTACCCTATTTCCACTTCCTGTAGAACCATAGAAAAGCCATTAAGATAGGACTGTCCAATAGGAATTCCTGTGATTATGGAACTATTCTGTGGTTGTGCTGTCCAATATTGTAGCCATTAGCCACACCTGGCTATTGAGTGATTCAAATATGGCTAGTGTAACTGAGTAACTGAATTTTAGTTGTATTTAATTTTAATTAAATATAAACAGTTGCCCATGGCTAGTGGCTATTATATTGGACAACGTTGGTCTAGATCAGTGGCTTTTCAACTTTTTTGATCCAACAGTACAATGAGAAATACATTTTATATTACAACCCAGTTTATATGTACACAAACAAGTTTCTTGAGAAAATAGTCACCTTATTATGTGTAATATATTTTATGTTCTGTTCAATTTCATGCTGTTTACAACCCACTATAGATTTCATAGATCTCTGATGAATCATGATGTGCTGTTTGTAAAACACAATGCATATTTTATAGGTGGATGATATGAGGCCCAAAGAAGTGCAGCAGATTCTGCAAGGTCACATGGCTAGTTAGTGGTAGGGATCGCTATTAGAGTTCCTAGGCCAGGGATATTTTCAGGAGGGGTGAAGAATGATTCTTCCTTCTGTTAAACATGCCCCACAACTTTTCTGATGTTGGAGAAAAATCGTGTGGCACATTCTTTATTTTGACTAAATATTATCATGGTGTCTTGCTTCCTACATGAACCATGTGCTCTGTATTTGAGTATTGGTGCTTGTGGGTCTGGATAATGTCCAAAATCAAAGCTACAATACCACAGAGACTTACTTTGGACCCACCACCTAACTTGTCAGGGGCACTAATGTAAAACTGCCTCCTGGGGAATAAAACCATGCTTTGCACTACTGGGTTGGTTCTTAAGAACAACAAAACCTGTTGATGAAGAATTCTCACCTGAGTTTTTGGAATACTTGCCTAGAGTCTTGAATTATAAAGCTAAGCAAATATGTTTTCTCCATCAGTCTGTCCATTCAATATGATACCCTCTTTTTATGTCTTATCAACAAAGATAACATTTACAAAAGTGGCATCTTTTTTTTTTCTTCTGAAAAATGCATCCCTCCAAAAAGAGCAGAGTTTCCTAACCGAGAGCAAAAATAGGCAGCAATTTAGAGGTACAGTGGTCTCTGTGTTAGGTGCATTCCTGACCAGTTTGTGCATGGAATCTCTTTTTCCTCATGGATATGTCCAAATGTATTTCAGTCAAAAGATAGGAGGCAAACTTGTCCTTAAGTGGAAAAAACAACAAAAGCATACTTAAAAAGTCAAGAAGCTTTTGAGAAGCATCGCTTTAAAGGAAAACCAAAGAGTCCAATTTTGCATTACATTTGATTCTTACCACCATGGTCTGTAGCATGAACTGACTGAAATATCTAAGAAATGTATTTTGTGATGTCAAGTTATCTATGACCCAATTGATTTTTCAAGCTGAAAATCAAAGGGCCTTATTACTTAACAATTGTCACTTGCCAAAAGGATTGGTTATCTGGTTGCTGAGTTGCCCCACAGTTTGTCAAGTGCATGCAGTCTCCTGTGCTCTACCACCACCAGTAAACCCTAGACAGTTAAATAGAATCTCATAAAGTCTAGCTGAATGCTAACCCTTTGGTTAAGATTCTCTGCTGTAAGGCTGAAAATGACAGTGTTCTCTTGGGATGTCAGATTATATACTCGTCTATAGAGAAATCATTCCTGTGTTTTGCGTTATATGACAACCCAGCATAGTTAGGGCATCACTTGCTGAATAAATTTAAAAAAACATGCAGTTTTCAATGTGAAAATTCCCCTTGAAATGCTAAGAATTGTTGTCCAGTTCTCAATTTTGTAAGCAGTTGGTTTTCAGAAAAGCAGGACACTAGGAGGAAAAGAAATGAAGATGGGGCAGGGCCTGTGCACAGGGGAGCAGAGGCTGGGAGGACCAGGACACTAAGTGGACCCAGGAAGAAGGGGGGTGAGGCTGCATTTTAGGCTGAACTTTGTTCTTCTAGATTCCTCTTGCCTTCCTAGGCTCTCTAATCAACCTACCATTTACCATGTCCCGCTTCTCAATCCCCGTGCTGGTTGACATTCTCTTCACTTATTTTTTAATCTTTCCTTCCTTTGACAACCAAGCCCAGAAGTCCAACTTGTTCTGGGTAGACAAAGTTTATTTCCCTACCCCCAATGTGTTTTTCTGCTGCCATCTCATTGCCCACACTTGAAAACCAAGTCATTTTTGATTCTCTCATTCTCCCCGGCCCCACCCCACACTCAATTGCTTGCCAAATCCTTTTGGTGTTCCCTCAACCAGGAATTTCCTCCCTTTTCCCTTCCAACTTATGTCTTATTTCCATTAAGTCTCAGCTCTGATATCACCTTTTCTAGGTTATGGAAAGCCCATTCATCCCCAGTTGGAATTAATCATTTGTTGCCTTCTATATCACTTTTTTAAAAATAGCACTTATGTTACTGAATGTAAGGGGTTCATCTCTTGGTGACTAACCTAATGAATCTTGACCAAGACAGAATATGAGCAAGGAAAGTTTATTATTTGCAGCAAGTAAGGAGAACGCTGGGGATAATTCCCAAAGCAGTGTCTCCAAATACACAAGGGGAATTATTTTTATTGGGACTAGTTATGCATATTCATCAAAAAAAGAGGTCATTATATGCAGAGACAAGGTCATTCTAGCATAGGTGCAATAAGGGATTATGCTTTATTTTATATCACATGTATAGAACATGGTAGGTAAACTCTGCCTGGGGAGGGGGATTTAGTATTAGGATTAAACAGAGTCAGTGTTTCTTTTAGGCATCCTTATCTGATTTCAATAGGAACAAGGTGTTATTATTTTGTGGTCATCCTTTCAGGGAAGTGCTTGTTCTGCAAGACAGCTCAGCAAAGATTGTTATTTTCACAACTGAGCAAGCCTCTTAACCCTATTCTGCTTGTATTTACTGTTATTAGTTGTTTCCATGCCTGTCCTCTCCACTAGATCCAAAAGTTTTTGGAGGATGGAAGCTCTCTTTAAGTGATGTTTTATCCTCTGTGCTTAGCACACAGTAGGTACTCTGTAAAAGTTTATGGAATGAATATATTAATGAATATTCAGTCTTTACTCTACCTGTCTTCCATGGGCATTTTCTTAGATTTTTGAAGCTGTGCCCTGACAGTGTGGTAAATATGCATGTATTGCTGAGAAGACTGTTTCAGAATCAGCAGTATCCTGGCATGGTTTTAGGATCAGGTGACCTACAAGGAAACTACACTATGGTATCTCAGACTCCTTGTGGCCCTGAGATTCTGTGACCTTTTCATTTCACTTGAGAGAGTATATGTTGTCAATTTAAGAAAAACGTCCAAACTGAAACCAGAAGAGACTGGCATTGATGCTGCCTGTCGCATATCGAACCCAATAAGCAGAGACAGGAATTGAATCTTTATGGGCACTTTATTCAGATGGCCGGCAATCTGAGAAGATGGCAGGTTTGCACCCTAACAGACCATCTTACATTTTCTTTCAAGCCAGCCTTTTTATAACAGAGAATACACAAGGTGCCGTGAGGGGTTTTGAAATTCAGAGAAAATTAGATAAAAGAAAACTGCAGCATTCTCACCCTGGGTGGTTAGCCATTCCCCCAGGCAGGGCGGTCATCTTTCTGGAACACAATGGCCTCCACTTGTTCCCCAGGCTGTTGTCTTTAGCTGTGTCCCAGGAGGAGGTGGGCTGTCTGTCTCTCCTTGGAGTGGTGGGCCTTATCTGCAGTTCCTGAAACAATAGTTTTAACATATGCATTACCCACTAGGCTTATTAACTATTTACCTTAAACTAAAATTTGCCAATTCTTGAGTCCCCTATCAAAACCTGTAAGAATTGTTATGAGTTCATGTGAGCCAAACTGATGACAACTGCTGGGAAGCAAAATTCAATGTGTTGAGAAAATGGCAGTTTTGCACCTTATTTTATACATTACAATCAAAGGGCTAGGCATAAAGGGATTACATGAAATCTACTGGTGATAGATTAGGGAGGCAGAAGAAAGGGAAGTGGGGAAACCTCCAGGATTGGATAAAAAGTAAAATGATAGACATACTTTTTTTTTTTCAAGTAACAACATCAACTTTTAATAATGGAAACAAATTGTCATTCCAAAAACTATTTTAGGGATGAAAAATCTTCCCTATAAAAATGAAGTTAAACTCACAAAAATTGTAAATATTGTAACTTTTTACATCTGCAATTTAAAATGCACACCAGTAATACTTACCTCTTCATTTAACATCATTCTTGCACCACCATGTAATGAAGAGAAAACAGTATCACAGCAAAGCTTAGATAGTTTAATTTAACATAAGAATTTGCACAATGCAGCCACTGTGGAAAACAGTATGGAATTTCCTCAGAAAACTAAAAATGGAACTGCCTTTTGACCCAGCAATTCCACTGCTGAGACTATATCCTAAGAACCCTGAAACACCAATCCAAAAGAACCTATGCACCTCTATGTTCATAGCAGCACAATTTATAGTAGCCAAGTGCTGGAAGCAACCTAAGTGCCCATCAGTAAATGAGTGGATCCAAAAACTATGGTACATTTACACAACAGAATACTATGCAGCAGAAAGAAAGAAGGAGCTCCTACCCTTTGCGAGAGCATGGATGGAACTGGAGAGCATTATTCTAAGTGAAATAAGCCAGGCGGTGAGGGACAAATACCATATGATCTCACCTTTAACTGGAACATAATCAATAAAAGAAAAAAGCAAACACAATATACCCAGAGACATTCAAATCAAGAACAATCTAACAATAGCCAGAGGGAAGGTGGGAGGGGACAATGGAGGGAAGGGTTTTCAGGAAATACAATAAAGGACACTTGGACAAAAAGGGGAAGGGTGGAAGCAAGGGAGGGAAGTGGGTTTGGCTGGGGTGGGAGAAGTGGTGGGGGAAATGCAGACAACTAATTGAACAACAATAAAATAATTTGAAAAAAAGAATTTGCATAATGATTTTTAAAAATCAGTAACCTTAGGGGGCTTTCTTCTTTTAGGAATGCAGTTGGTTAGAGGATAGTCATCAGTCCACAGTTAACATGATAATAACAATGAGGGTATTTGTGGTCTCTGCTCTGGTATGGTTGTTGTACCTAGAGGGATCTGGAAAATGTGAAGTTACCTTGCCATTCCAAAGGTATGTTATCTTAGATGCAAAAAATATAATAGACAAGCTCAATTAAGGTAAAGATTGACTTTTGTCTGGGAAGATTCTAGCCTAGGACAATTACTGCCACCATGACCTGCTTTTAGTAAGAAAGTTTTTAAATTTCAGACTATCCTAGGTGGTTACTTTGGGTCCCCAAGTTTGTAAGGCTGCCACACAGGCCTCCCTTGAGCTTGTCAGGTTTAGTACGTGCCTTTTTTCTTCACAGTGTTGTTTGTGGTCACAAGCCCTATGGAATCTAAGGAGCCTTGATGTACAAGTGTCTTTGTTATGCCATATGAGAAAATTAGAATTTCAAAGTGATTTTTTTCACTTACTTGAATTTTAAGGATTTAATAGCCTTTAGAAATATAGTCAATCCCTGGAATACATATTATTAAAGTAACACATCAGCAAAAATGGCAGAGTGAGGACCTCAGAAAATTCTACCCATAATATCAATGGGAAAACTGGCAAAATTTTTCAGTATGAACTTTTTCAGAACTCTGGAAATTAACCAAAGTCTTACAACAATCTGGGGAGTATTTATTCAAGAAAAACAGGAGCATTTCAATAAGAATAGTGAGCTTTGTGATGTTTCCACTTGCCCTGTGCCTCAAAAATTGACATCTTGCAGTCACAAGAAAAGCCCCTCCAGGGATACAAAAGAAAAAAATTGTATCTCCATGCCTTATGCCTTCTATTAGTAATACCATACAATTTCTTTCCAACTTAATGTGAAATTTTAACAAACTCTTAGAAACCTTGGTTTCCTTTCAGAACAGAAACAAAAGCAAAATCTAAAGCAAAGATGGATTTTCTAAAAAGTGGGTGGGGGTGAGGAGGGACTAGGACTAGCCTTAGAATCTTTTTCATGCAAATAGTATGCCAACCAGTATCCCAGATGACCTCTACTAGGTCTAAAAAGCCTGAACATCAAAGACATTCTCTCACCCCAGCCAGAACACCAACCAGCACCATGGCACAAAGCCCCAAGTAGCAGAAACAGAGGATTCCTGGTGTACACAAAACAGCAAAGTTCAAACTGAGTCCGCACAATATGAGTGAAAGCATAGGCCCTGGCTGGTGTAGCTCAGGGATTGAGTGCTGGCCTGCGAAGCAAGGGGTCATTGGTTCAATTCACAGTCAAGGCACGTGCCTGCGTTGCAGGCCACATCCCCAGTAGAGGGCACTGGAGAGGCAACCACACGTTGATGTTTTTCTCTCTCCCTCCCTTCCCCTCTAAAAATAAATAAATAAAATCTTTTTAAAAAGAATGAAACCATAGAATAACTACCCAAGAACTGAGGTTTCTTTCTTTTTAAGTTAAAACTTTCACAACCTTCCTAATCCTGTGTCCCCTGGGTTCTGGGCATCGATGAGACTTATTCCCTCATTTTCCTTTTCCTCTTGCATTCTACTATCAGGAGGTGTTTTGAGGCAACTTCCCACCTCTGTGCCATCAAACAATTCTCTGTCCCTGGTGAAACTCTGTTATATAACAACATAAATGCCTTGGCATAACAGATTTCATCCCATTTGTCT
>PVKU01015732.1:0-17162 GCA_004027475.1 Anoura caudifer | reverse complement strand
ATCAAAGACCTACATCCAAGATTGCTCTATCCAGCAAAGCTGTCATTTAGAATGGAAGGGAAGATAAAGTGCTTCTCAGATAAGGTCAAGTTAAAGGAGTTCATCATCACCAAGCCCTTATTATAGGAAATGTTAAAGGGACTTATCTAAGAAAAAGAAGATAAAAAATATGAACAGTAAAAAGACAGCAAACTCACAGATATTAACAACCAGACCTAAAACAAAAGCCAACTAAGGAAACCACTACAACAGGAGCCGAAATACAGAAATGGAGATCACATGGAGGGTTAGCAATAGGGGAGAGGGAAGAGGAGAGAGGGGGACAAGGTACATAGAACAAGTAGCACAGACGGTGGGTAGAAAATAGATAGGGGGAGGGCAAGAATAGTGTGGGAAATGTAGAAGCTAAAGAACTTATGACACATGGGCATGAACTAAAGGGGTAAGTGTGGATGGGAGGGGATGTGCAGGGTGGAGGGGAATGAAGGGGGGAAAATGGGACAACTGTAATAGCATAATCAATAAAGTATAATTTAAAAAAAATCAGCTGACAGTCTGATGGGAACTCCTTTGTAGGTGACTGTGTCCTTATCCCTTGCTGCTTCTAGAATTCTCTCCTTCATTTGAATCTTGGCTAATGTAATTATGATGGCCTTGGTGTGTTCCTCCTTGGGTCCAACTTCTTTGGGACTCTCTGAGTTTCCTGGACTTCCTGGAAGTCTATTTCCTTTGCCAGATTGGGGAAGTTCTCCTTTATTATTTGTTCAAATACGTTTTCCACTTGTTGCTCTTCCTCTTCCCCTTCTGGTACCCCTATAATTCGGATGCTGGGACGTTTAAAGATGTCCTGGAGGTTCCTAAGCCTCTCCTCATGTTTTTGAATTCTTGTTTCTTCCTTCTTTTCTGTTTGGTTGTTTCTTTCTTCCTTCTGGTCCACTGTATTGATTTGAGTCCCAGTTTTCCTCCCATCACTATTGGTTCCCTATGCATTTTCCTTCATTTCACTTATTGTAGCCTCCATTTGTTCATCTAATTTGTGACCAAAATCAACCAATTCTGTGAGCTTCCTGATTACCAGGGCTTTGAACAGTGAATCTGATAGGTTGGCTATCTTTTGGTCACTTAGATGAATTGGCTCTGGGGGCTTTGATTTGTTCTCCTGTTTGAGCCTTTTTTTTTTTTTTTGGTGGGGGTCCAGTTGCAGCTGTTATGTAGTGAGGGGCAGAGCCTTAGATGTTCCCCAGGGCTGGGCAGCCCAGTAGCTGGGTAATGACACTGTATGTGGGGGCAGGGTCCGAGAGAGAACAATGGTGCTTGCTCCCTCTCTCTAGGATTCCAGTTCCTTCCACCGCTTCCCCTTCACCTGGATTATCTGCACACGAATGTGGGACCACCTGGTCAGCCAGCCACCTTGCATGGCCTCACTGGGTCTGCACCGTTGCCACCCTGTGCCTGGGGTCCACTAGCTGCTGCCTGCACTCCTGGGATCTTCCAGCTGCTGCTGCCTGTGCTGCCTGTCCAACCGCTGCCTTTTCCAGCCACAATTCCACCCTTCTTACTGGTCTGGATGAATGGTTGTTGGACTTCCAGACAGTTCAATTTTTCTATCAGTTCTGGTTGTTTTCTTGTTTCTAAATCTTTGTTGTCCTTAATTTTGGTTGTGCAAGAAGGCACAGTGTGTCCACCTACACCTCCATCTTGTCCGGAAGTCTAATTCTTTTCACTAACCACTTAACCTAATGTAGCTTCTCTCCAAGTCATTATCCACCATTGCTTTACTTCATTTTCCTTATAGA
Organism: Anoura caudifer; assembly: GCA_004027475.1. NCBI lineage: Eukaryota > Metazoa > Chordata > Mammalia > Chiroptera > Phyllostomidae > Anoura > Anoura caudifer. Next base: position 15,366 of record PVKU01015732.1, on the reverse strand, counting down.
ATTAACCCTATGTGAAAATAGCTTGCCATTTATTTGTTTCTTGTATCTGTGTCTCCCTTTTAGACTATGAGCTCTTCATCTTCCTATTGCTCTAGGCCCAGTTCTAGAGAAGTACCTGGTAAAATAAACATTATTGACTAAAGGAATGAAAAGTAAGTTTTTTTCTACTGTTCTAATCCATTTAGTATGCCTGAGTCTCAGAATTAGAAAGAAAGTAAAAAAGACTTTCAGTGAAACTAGCCTAGTCATTTTCCAGTGATACAGAATGCCTCACCTGCAGACAAAATCTGCCTTTAATTAACTGGAATGAAATTATGAAGCATTATTACTATTATTATCATCATCATCATTATAATGTGGTGGTGATGACAACAATGATCATTACCACTTATGATGACTTAGGCCCTATACTTTATATACATTTCGTATTCACAATTTTACAGGCCATCAAGTTCTGGGACATCGGTGATGTGCCAAGGTCACACACTAGTTCCCCAGGGTATAAGCTAGAAGCCCAAGCCCTGGCTGACTCCAAAGGCCATGCTCTTCCCATCATACTGTGAGGTGGGATATTGAGTTGAAATCATCTTTTAATTCCATCCTCCAGTCTTTATAATCAAGCCAAGTTACTTCCCTGTCTTCTGATCCTTTATCCATACTGCAGCTATTAAAATTCAAAAATTTTATCCTGCCCTTGCTGGTGTGGCTCAGTAGGTTGGAGCATTACCCCATAGACCAAAAGGTCATGTGTTCATTTCCCAGTCAGGGCATATACCTAGGTTGCAGATTCAGTCCCCAGTCAGGGTACGTGGGAGAGTTAATCAATTGATGTTTCTCTCTCACATCGATATTTCTCTCCCTCTTTTCCCCCTCTCTGGAAGAAGGAAGGAAGGAAGGGAGGAAAGAAGGGAGGGAGGAAGGGAAGGAGGAAGGAAAAGTGGAAGGAAGGAAGGAGGGAGGGATAGGAAGGAGGGAGGGGAGAGAGAGAGGGAGAAAAGGAAGGAAAGAAAGGGGGAAAGAAAGAAATATCCATTCATCCAAATTCAAAGTAATCTCTAATCATACTTCTAAAGCATCTGATATATCCAGTAACCAAGGAAAATGTAATTTGTAAAATACCCTTTTCCTTATTCATTTTGGGGATACCTGGATGACATATTATTAAATTATTTTTATATGCCTATATTATTCATTGCCTACTGGCTTCACTGAAAAGTTCCATAAATATCTTATTTTTCAGTCTCACTTCTAGCATTTTCACCTAGGATCTCACTCCAGCCTTTTGCTTTTTATAATCACCAAAGACCTTGGAATACTGAGTTGGAAAAAATTCACAATATTCTTACTAAAATGCAACATAACTCTGAACTATTAGTACTTATAAATCACTCAATGTGCTTTTAAGAGCAAGAGCTACTAGAAATTAAATAGGATAGAATACTCAAAAGAGAAAATAAAAATTATGTCCTTCGAAACTAATCCCAAAAATTAAATTTGACAAATAGGAAAATTGATGCCAACCAAAAAATGAGTTTTTATTAGATTTTTCAAAGATAATACACACAATCACTTCAAGGAGTGTGGGTATTTGCAAATTAAGTCAATACACTTAAGTTTTAATGGCAGGAAATGTGCAGTGTAGCTTTGAAAGGCTTCACAATGATTTATGATGCTTCTGAATCTTTCCTTGGAGCCACAGGAAGCTGGATTTCACTTTCAGTTCTCACCCTCACTTTTTTTTTTTTTTTGTTCTTCTGTTTTTCTTTTTCCTTTTTTATTTATTCATTTTTTTAAATTAAAACTAGGAGCCTTCTGCCCAGAAGTAAAAATATGTGTGCTCAATTCAAGAGTTTGGTTACCCCAGTATCTCCATCTAGTGGGCAATGAAATCATAATGCTTATTTTATCCAATAAACTGATTTCCAAGCTTATTAAGCAAAGTAATTGCAAAAAAAGGCAGGAAAAAGAAGGGCAGCAGGTATTTCCCTTGAGGATCAAACTGTCAATCAGCAATACCAGGAGAGTTGTGTTACACCATTACATTATAACAAGTACCCCAGCCCCCAGTATTCCAATATTGCTAAGGTTAGGTAGGATACAGCTTTCCGGCGTTTTCTTTTTTCCATTAATGATTTTGTCATCACTAAGATCTAGAATCTTGAAAATTTCATTAGAAGATTTAGATGTCATACAAGCATGAGTTTAATTATTAGGCAACTCTTCATAAAATTATAGTATTAAGAATAGCTTTACATCTTAGATCAGAGAATGTTAGTGCAAGAGCGGGCCTCAAAGATTTAGTAGTCTGAATTCACTGTTTTCCTAGTGAGTAAACAAACCTAGAGATAGAGCCTTCCCTCCAGTTATAAACCAGAGGACAGTAGCACCAGAATGCAGACCTGGGACTGTTTTTCTGTCCCGTGCTCCTCAGAGTAAAACTAAACTCTATCTCCTAGGAGAAGATACTGCTCACTTTGAAACAAAGTATTCATTTTATGTTTTTCTTTAACTCATCTGAATGTAATATTAATAATAGACAAAATGGTTGTTTTGCAGAAGATGATGATGGTGATGAGCATTCACTACTTTAATCAAAACTAATTAATCACCTCCTTTATGCCAGGCATTGTAAAGGTGTTCACAAGAAAGTTATATAATCATCTCTTTCTTCAGGGAGAAAAGTTTTTAAAGTTATTTACTATTTGTCAAACTGGCTGCATTTCTTTTATTCTTAATAGATTTGTATGTCCTTCCAGATTAAAATGGCATCTCCGCTGTCAATTACCACTGCCTTCCGCAAGCCCTTGAAGGGCTGGATGCACTGAGCCTGTCCACCATGATGGGGCCCTCCAGTTTTGTTGTGTTGTTGCTGTTGTTGAAGACCTAAGGGGAAGTAGAGGCAACATTAATATGGTGTAAAGTGAAACTTGCCACATCTCTTTGACATAAGAGCCAAGTAACACTCCTGTAGCTGGGCTCCAAGAAGGCTCTGAAAGGCAAGACTCTGGTTTAAGAAATTGGCAGTCAGACCTTACTTTACAGAGGTAAGTGGTGTGGTAGATGCGTCATCATAAATTTTTAAAATTTTTCTCCTAGTGCTAAATAGATGCTGTTACATTATTATTATCTAAAATCACATACCTTACTGCACAAATACTATTAGTAAAATGTTCCTGCTTATAATACGAATCAGTCATGATTTTAGTTCCTCTCAGTGAAGATATAAAATCAAACACATGGTGGACTAGAGAGCCCTGGGGTCTATTTCATGAAGCAGTAGCTTATTCCTGAGAAATCCTTTAAAAAAAAATTCCTGAGTCTGTCAGGCTATTTTATGTCCAAGCACTTTACTTCAAAATTATCTCAAAGGGTACAGAATATTTTCAACTCAAGGAAGATAAAATTCAAAGTACATACAATTATCCCATCATATATGTTTGCTTAAATATGACTAAAGTGGCTTTTGCTTCAGAAGTATTAGTTTAAAGGAAGTCAAACAGAAAACTCGTTTAAAGGGGGAAAATATTTGTAACATATTATATATTAATGCTTAATATCTCAAGCTCTTATGGAGCAATTAAATGATGATTAATGAATAATCCAGGAGAAAATGAGCTGAATAGATACAAAACAAAGTCCAAAAAATGCAAGTGACTGATAAAAGACATGAAAAGATGTTTAAACTATCTAATAATCAAAGATATGCCCTTGACAGCATCTAACAGGCTGGAAAAGATTTAAAAGATTGAAGGAATGTTAGTAAGGCCATGGGGAAATGGATTCTCCAGCAATGTTGTTCCACATTTGCTGGTAAACTTCCTACATGACTGTTCCTAGATGACAATTTGACAATGAATTTGCAAAGTTAAAGTGATCAGGAAGAAGGCAAGGATGTCCTCCCTCACCACTGCTTTTCTATCATACTGGAAATCCTTGTTAGTACAGTAAGACAAGAAAAAGAAACAAAAGATATATAGATTGGAAAGGAAGAACTAACACAGTCTTTGTTCATAAATGATATGATCATCTAAGTAGAAAATTCAAAAGAATCAACAAAAAAGAATCCTGGAACTAACAAGCAATTATAACAAGGTTATAGGATAAAAGATTAATATACAAAAGTCCATCACAATTACTTTTCTATATGCAAGCAATGAAGAAGTAGAATTTTAAATTTAAAGTAAAATATCACAATGTTGTGGAAATTGACTGTGGGAGCAGGGGGTAGGCTGGGTGGAGGAAGGCAAAGGGGGAAAAATTAAAACAACTGTAAAGAATAACCATAAAAAAATACAATGTCATTTACATTAGCACCCCCCAAAATGAAGTCCTTAAGTATAAATCTAATAAAATATGTATAAGATTTATACAAGGAAAATTATAAAACTCTAACGAACAAAATCAAAGAAATAAATAAATGGAAATATGGTCCATGTTCATCAATAGGGAGACTCAATATTGTCAAGATGTTACCTCTCCCCAACTTGATCTATAGGTTTGATGCAATCCCAAATGAAATCCCAACAAGTTATTTGTGATTACTGACAGATTTTAAAGTTTATATGGAGAGACAAAAGACCTAGAATAGCCAACACAATGTTAAAGAAGTTGGAGGACTCACACTACCCAAATTTAAGACTTATTATAAAGCTACAGTAATCAAAGACAAGTGGTATTGGCACAAGAACAGACAATTTGATAAATGGACCAGAATAGAGAGCCTAGAAACAGACCCACTTAAATATAGTCAACTGATCTTTGACAGAGGAGCAAAAGCAATACAATGGAGCAAAGATGATCTTTTTCAATAAGTGGTACTGAAAAAATTGGACATTCATATACCAAAAAAAAAAAGGGGGGGGATCTAAACACAGGCCTTACATCTTTACAAAAATTAACTCAAATGGACCACAGGCCTAAATGTAAAACATAAAACTATAAAAGTCCCAGAAGATGACACAAGAGAAAACCTAGGTGGCCTAACAGCAGTATTCAACCTTTTGGCATCTTTGGGCCCTACTGGAAGAAGAAGAGTTGTCTTAGGCCACACATTAAATACACAAACACTAATGAAAACTGGAGAACAAAAAAAAAAAAAGGTTTTAGATAAATTTACGATTTTGCATTGGGCCGCATTCATAGCCATCCTGGGCTGCATGCGGCCTTCAGGCTGTGGATTAGACATCCCTGGATCTAGCAATGACTTTTAAGATACAGCACCAAAACTTGACTTCATTAAAATGAAACATTTCTGCCCTAGCTGGTGTGGCTCAGTGGACTGAGTGCCAGCCTGTGAACCAAAAGGTCACAGGTACAATTCCCAGTCAGGATTGTGGCCAGGTCCCCCATTTGGGGGAGTGTGAGCGGCAACCAACTGATGTATCTCTTGCACATCTCTCTCTCTCTCTCTCCCCCCTCCCTCCCTCCCTTCTCCTCTCTCTAAGTAAATAAATATTTTTTAAAAAAAGGAAACAAAACTTAAAAAAAAAACATTTCTGCTCTGCAAAAGACAATGTCAAGAGAATAAAGAGAAGCCACAGGTTGGGAGAAATATTTGCCAAAGACATATCTGATAAAGGACAGTTATCCAAAATATGCAAAGAACTCGCAAAACTCAGCAATATGAAAACAAAGATCCTGATTTAAAAACTGGCCCAAGATCTTAACAGACACATCCCCCAAAAGATAATACAGATGGCAAAGAAGCATATCAAAAGATGCTACACATCATATGTTACTTGGGAAATGCAAATTAAAACAACAATGAGATACCAGAACTCTGAATGATGGTGAGAACGCAGAGCAACAGGAATTCTCATTCATTCCTGGTGGGAATGCAAAATGGTACAGCCACTTTGGAAGACAGTTTGGCAGTTCTTTCAAAATTAAACCTACTCTCATCACATATTCCAGCCATTACATTCCTTGGAATTTACCCAAAGGAGTCGAAAATTATGTAACACAGAAACCTGCACATGGATTTTTTTTTTTTTAGATCAACATCTTACACTCACATTTATACAAGTACAAAAGGCAAAGAACCTCAAAGAATCAAAGCAACTGCTTATCAACTCCATTCAACAGAGTTAATACTATTGTCTCCACTCTTCATTTTCTAAATCCAGAGGGAAATTGTAAATGCCACCCCACTCGTGGACTCCACTTGTAGAACTTGGAGACTATGCACGGTTCTACACACACTTGGGCTTCTACAGAGCTGAGCCAAGATTCCATCACGTTCCGGGCCAAATCAGCAAGAAGAAAGTCATCCATTGCTGTTTGAGTTTTTTTGCTAGCGAAGAGTAAGCTCCCTTGGGTTTCAAAGCCAGAATGCAAGATGTGTCTTTCTGTACTATTCAACTGAACCTTGCTTTCTAGAGCAGATGTTTTTAGCAGCAGAGATTTTTTCATTTTGGGGTTCTGTATCAGATGAATCAGTACTCATGAAAAAGCTACAGTGTTTCAGAACATTTACCAGAGGCAGATGAGGGCTGCTGTCTAAAAAGAAGTTTAAGTCTGTTTCTGTGTGTAAAACATTTCAGGGCCTAAGGAATCAGAATTTCCCCTATGACTGTAAGGCTGGACAGAGATGTATGCATGTAAGAAGTCAATGTGTGCCCAGTGATTCTAAGACTGGCTCCATGGTCATGATGTGAAGCTCACTCTCTTCAGTGTGAGTCTACATGTTTGAGGCCAAAAAGAGCTCTTTGATATCAAAATCAATCGCAAGATCCTGGGTTGGGATGCATGTCGGGTCCAGTATTCATGTCAGACGAAGACTACAACCATCCAGTGTCTGACCAGGCAGACTATTTGACAAGGTGTTTTTAAATCACTTAATAAATCTATAGTTTGGGTCTGATTATCTGCCATGTTCTGTGGAGCACATACTGTTCTGTGCACTGAAGTTTAAAATTGGTGCAGATTTCTCAATATCTTGATTTAAAGTCTTAGGGTGGTTCTGAGGTAACAAACCCTGAATTACAGTCTCTCCTACTAAGCTGCTGCTTATAATATTATCTGTAGAAACACCATATGATGAATGGACACTCTCAAAAATGTCTCCACACATTACAGCCTGGTCCATCTATACTGTGTCATCTGTTGGACTTTGCGTTCCACTGGTTTGAGTTTCTGGAGTTTCTGGAGACCCCACCCAACTGTAAATAAGCATCTGAAAGTGCATCAGTCTGAACAGCTATAGATGAAGCTACCTTTGAACTGGGCAAAAATATATGAATAAGAACACTAATGAGAAGGGAAACTTGAGAATCAAATGTCAAATCAGTTTGAGAACAAGACAATACAGAGGAACCAGGGCTCACCACTGTGCAAAAAGTATAGTGCTGCATGGCATAAGACAGATGTTTGTACATTGATTGAAGAAATGCGGTTCTTTTGAAATGTGTTCCCTAAGTCTTAGAAAGGATTAGATGGACTTTTACCCAAGTTCACTTGAACACCTGTACTAATTGGCTCAACAGCAACAGGATTTACAGTTTTTGAAAGACAGAGCCTCTCCTAAGGAGAGCAGACCTCTGAATCAAGGTCAATAATCAGGGTTCCTATTGACAAGGGCAGTAGGCACACAGCACCCAGGGCAGAGACCTGATGATTGACACTTAACACCACAGACTGGGCAGAGGAGTCAGCTGTGGGCACAAAGGCAGAGGAGAAAACTGCACAACAGGTAGTGTAACCAAAGCCTTTCTGGGCTGCAATAAAGCAACTTCTGAGGATACCTTTGAGCTGTCAAGAGTCTGCTTTCCAGCCTTACAGCCCCAACAGTCTTCAAAAGAAGCAACTAGCTTCATATCTGAAGTTTCTAATTCTTGAGTGTCTGGTCTTGAGGCTGGTTGGTTGCTCAGTGATTCAATGGTCTTACTGGACAACTTTGGTTGTGCAGGCAGTTTTCCATTCTCCTTTTCCTACCAGGTAGATCCCTGTGTTCTGCAGGGAGCTCGCTCATGGCCAGTTCGGCAGGTGTGGGACAGTAATGCAGTCCTGCTGGCACAGGGACAGCTACACATGCACAGGAAGGTCTTGCCACAATCCTCTGCATGTCTTTTTCAAGTCCTATTCAGTGCCATATAAATTGCTGCACTATGTTTACGCTTCTTTTTTGGTGTGCCTTTTTGGAAAGTGCTATTTTACATGAGAAAATGGTCTGCCAGGGCCTTTTTGTGGATTTATTGATGGTGGCCATTCTGACAGGTGTGTGGTGATATCTCATTGTGGTTTTAATTTGCATTTCTCTGATAATTAGTGACATGTTGAATCTTTTCATATGTCTATTGGCCTTTCTTTTATTTTATTAAAGTGTAAGACAACCAGTAAAAGTGTATTAAGCATAAAATAAAGTTTGATAATTTGTCACAAAGACAGCACCCATGTAACCACCATCAAGGTCAAGAAAGAAGTACTGCCAGCTCTCTAGAAAGTCCCTTTGTGTCCCCACCTTGTCATTTCCTTTCCCTAATCCCAAAGCAAGCTAGTACACTGAATTCTACTTCTAATTTCCTGAGACTTTTTTTTATCATGAAAAATGTTAAATTTTATCAAATGTTTTCCTTTACCTACCAAGATATCATTTGCTTTATTCTGTTAATTATATTGGTTTCAATTGATACACCCACCTTTAATCCTATTATATTACTGGATTAAATAGCTAATAATATTGTTTAGAATTTTTTCCATCTAGGTTCATAAAAAGATTGACCTGTAGTTTTCTTTTCTTATACTGTCCTTGGGTCATATTTGGTATCAAGGTATCACTTTTGGTTTGATAACAAGGTTAGACTAGCCTGATAAAAGAAGTTGAGAAATGTTCTTGGTTTTCATATACTTTGGAAAAATTTGTATATGCTACTTTGTGTGACATTTCTATTTTTGTGATCACCTAATCTCCCCAACTAAATTGTAAATTCATGAAAACTAAAGACTATACATGGGGTTTTCTGTATGCTAAACATCCAAACCTTTGCTTTGGATATAGCAGGATTTAAAAAATTATTATTATTATTATCTTGACAGTGAGTATAAAATAGGTCAACCTATAAAAAACATTCAATTCATATTATTAAGCATATACATGAAAAATGGTGATTCACTTCCATCTATTTTAGGACATCAGAAAGATCACAGAACATTAGTGCTGGACACACCTCCAGCATGGCCCCTACGTCTGTAATGCTGATCACATTACATCCTCGGGAACAGCATGGCTGAGTGGGAAAAGCACCTATTTTGAATCAAATCTCCTGAGGTGGAACCCAGACAACTCCATTCACAAGTCATCGGTCTAATTTAGCCACATTATATTAATTCGCTGAGCCTTAATATTTTCCCTTGCAAAACTGAAATAAAAACTTGCTTTATAAAGCTACCACAAGATTAGAGATGATGCATATATAACATCTAGGCATATAGTAATTTTTTTAAATGGTATCTTTTACTCTTACATAAATTCTAACACATCTTCAAAGTCACACTTGTTCATCATAAGCTCCAAACCATTGTGTCCCCAGGACTGCAGTGCAGGCCTCAGTACCCACTAGGTGGCCTCTTCCTTGTGAGTCACTCTCTTCCCTTCTGCAGGGCGGCTGTTCTCCTTACATGAAAAATTTCATACCACAAAAACTTCCCTGACCACTAATTTATTTTCCCACCTTACCTATTTTCTTGCTAAATTCTTCCCCTAAACATTTCTAAAATCTCCCATCAGGAAGGTCAGGGAATTAAAAATATTCAACAAATGTAACTGATGTACCCCTGTGAATTTAAAGAGGTAGCTAGCTATATTCTTACTCTCACTTTAAAAATAGAAATTGAGACGTACAAGTTGCAGAGTACATTGTTGCAGACAGGGACATGGTCTAGAGCCTTTCATTGTCCTGATTATTCTATCAAATATTAGGTAACTTTTCCTCAAGATGGTTACCATCACCTCTATGAAACATAAATACATGAAAATAGATGATAAACCCCTCTGAATTTGGTAAGAGGATTACTTATCCTTATATTTTCATCTTTTGGTTATTTTCACTGCCCACAACAACTGTAGTAGTACGAGCTATGAACATACGCGGTGTACTTAATATCACCCACATTGTCACATTATGTTGGATGATATTTAACTTCCTCTGGGCAAACCAAAGTTTGGAGGAATGGAAACATGGTGACCTAATAATGATAAGGATCTAAGGATTACAAGAAAAGTTCAAAACACAATCACACATGAATTTGCAGCAATAGTGGTTGCATTTGAAACCACTTGGAAAGAGTGACCCATATTCCTCTGATCTGCTGCTCCTTAATTAGTCTTGTTTGCCTTCATTTATGCTAAAGGGAAACATGTATTTAGCCTAGTAAGGGAAATGGAAAAAAAAACAGAGGTGACCTAAACAATCTCTGTAAAGTAAGGCTTCTAATCTGCAAATAGCTTAGTCACATCATCCAATAAACCCAAATTACTCAAAGTCATTAAATAAATGATTCAGTCTCCAATCCTACATCCAAAAAAGAAAAAAAAAAATTGTAACCAGAGATACAAACACATAACTAAAAGAAACTTCATTTTTTTAATGGGTAAAACTATGTGAATGATTTTATTTTGAGGTAATAACAATATTAACTTAAATTTTCAAACATTTTAAACAAGGCCACCCAGCGGTAACCCTAAGCACTCCTGGTTTTTGTACCAGGGAGCACATGGCTTCAGTCCATGTTCAACACTTAATTAAGAGAGTCTTTTCAAAGACTGTGTTCTGAATTTACCATCTTCTGAGAGGCCATGCTGCTGCAGTTCGTTAGCAGTCAACATCTGGCTGGAATGCTTTAAACTACCATTTTCCTTAACCATTATATGGATAAGGCTTTTGTTATTCTAAGCAAACTGAAACAGTGTCCTTGTATGGACTTCTAAATGTAATAATTAGCGATAGTGCAAATTGTTTTCTGATTTTTCTTATACCATGTAGCAAACTGCTATTAGAACATTCAAATCATAGTTTAAACCTTTGTATAATTATGAGATTATTTTCATTTTATAATGTAGCACATGTCTTTACTTTTGAAGCACAAGGTCTCATTCTGAAAGCCAAGAAATATTTAGCTTAAGTGTAGCTATATGCAAAGAAAAATAGAGTCTGAAACTTTCTCAAGGGAACAGCCCTTGTAAACTCAGGAAAATGAAAACTTGGACATATTTGGCACAAAACTTTTAACATTCCACTTACTCTGCTTCTGAACCTCAAAGGTCCCTTGCACAGTATGGATTTCAAACTGCAAAAACACTCCTCTGAAAAGGGTACCAATTCATGTCTACATAACTAATTTGCCCCTGAAATTAAGTTAACTAAATCTGTTCAGGGACTTAAGCAACTAGAAAATATCCCTGTAGTCAAATAAGGTTTTAACAGGAATTTCATGAGGCTACATAAGAATTTCTAGGCCTCAGCTGACACATATTTATAAGTCTGGCTGAGAGAACTGTTATAAGACACTACGGGTTCACTCTGCCTGAAATGCCCTTGGGCCTCTCCCAATGCTTAGTTTCGAGACACAGCCTTCCCCTCCTTCAAATTTTTTTAGAACTCACCACTTGCTTAAACTATTCCCTATTCAACTTCACCAAAAAGCCAAATTCTTAAAACACTATTCTCCTTTTACATATAAAATACTTTACACCTTGTATGAGATAGATGCCCAATTAATAAGTCTCCTGTTAGTATTTCACTATGAGTATTCTAAGTTCCATAATGGCATTGACCATTCCTTAAGGTAAGACCCTACACAACATGACCTCTGACCACTGAACCACCTCCTACCACTCCCCCCTCCCCCACTCACCACACCTGACCCACACAGGCCTCTGCTATTCCCAGATAGTGACAAACACACTCCCTTAGGGCATTTGCATTCAGGGTTCCTTCTGCCTCCAGGTCTCTTCAAATGTCTCCTCCTTAGAGAGGATTTCTCCTAACACTCTATCTAAAATACTGGCTTCCCCTTACTATGGCCTTCTTCTCATCACAGCCCTCACTGACATTGTACCATGTGTGTATTGGATAGCTGTTCATTATCTCCCACCATCACCACAACCCCCAGCATGTATTTCATGTATTTCAGTTCCACGAAAGCAGGGGCTTCACCCGTTTTATTCACAGCTGTGTCCCTGGTGTCTACTACAATGTCTGGAACATGTTAGGTGTTCAACAAATGTCAGTGAATCACTGCTTCCAAGACTTTGGAAAGGAAGCTTATACTGTGGCTGAAAAGCCCTATCTCCTCGGGGACACACTCTCTCACAAATCCAGGGTAATTCCTGTTATGCCAGGCTTCTGAATAATGAACAGGATTCTTTAGACCTAACTCTGAACTTCCTCACCTTCTTCAGTGGACTGCAACCTTCAGCGGAAAGTTTTATGTCCAACCCTTATACTGGGTTACTCAGTCATAAGAATTGCATTTTTGACAAAATGCCAAAAATATACACATATAGAACACCACACTATCCCACTGCTCCCTGCTGGTCACTTCAACCTTCATCACCCTGGAAAATAAGGGATTTCTCCTCCTCACACTTCTGTATGAGGGATGCAACTCAGCTGTGTATTCTTCTACTGTACCCCTCAGTCTTCCAAAGGGCATCTTCTGAGCATCACTTGCTCAGGCCACCATCTCAAGAATTCAAAATCTATACCACGCCCTACACCACCCCAGCAGAGGAAAGATTTTGTGGGTAGAAGCTAAGCTAACACACCTTACTATCCAAGGCTTGCCTTTAGATTTGCAACCTGTCTCCCAAGTCAGCTAGCTATCTCTAACTGAAGATCCTGAAGAGTAACTTGGTCCTTTTTCCTTGGCCTCCAAAGACAATTCTAAGAACAGAAAGAGACTGGACACAAGTCTAGAGCAACCTGAATCCTAGCTGACAAAATATAGGTGTACCTTACAGAATGTCTCACCAACTAACATTTTCCTGGTAGAGCACCTCCTGCATTTTGATACTCAAACATCATAGACTACACATACACACACACACACTACTAATTCAAAAGGGGTTATGTAAGAAAAAAATATACTTAACATCCCAAAACCTAAATACAACATTGTGTACAATATAGTGTACAAAATATTGGGATACCAGGATTTGACAGAGAAGACATACAGAGTATCGCTATGTGAAGTTACTGCTTGTTAACAACCACATTAATTGTCTTATGCTCAAGAAGTCTGTTTTAAGTATTTTTCACTGTATTCCTGTTACATATAGAGAGGAATTTTTACTGTTTTTGTAACATTGCAGAAAATGATTTAGTTGAGTAATGCATTATAATTATTCCTATTTACAGTAATAAGCAATGGGCCCCCACTTGTGTAGAGCGTCTGATTTTTGGAATGGACTGCTGCCATTAAGTGGAAGATGCCTGCATTTTCTTGGATTCTTTCACCCAAAACCCATCAACAAGTCTCTCCCTAGGCCTTTCTGATCTGGTCTCTGGTCTCTGTCCAGCAGCTCATCTGTTCTCAATCTCTAACTTTGGCTCTTTCAGTCCCTTCTTGCCTCTTCATATTCCAGCTCCCCCAGCTGCAGTAATCTGGGTCATCCACTGGCCCTCTTACCTTTCATTCCATTAACCCCTTCCTTCTATCCTTTTCTGTATTTTCAATTAACTTTCACTTTCATAGAAGGAATGTATGCACATAATCTAAAAGATGAACTGAGCTAAAAGGATTATAATAACAGAAGCAGTCCCTAGCTCTCCCTGGTTCAGACACCTCCCCAGTGCTCAGAGTCACTTCCAACACTGAGCTCTTGCTTTAAGTGATCAAATCTCAGTAAAATGCAATTATCTTCCTGTTATTCTACTTTAAAGCTTATCTACTGCCCTCCTGTAACAGTAAATGAGGACTTTAGCTCTCTTACACTCACTTTCCATTCCTTTCAATCTTTCTCAATAAGCGTATGCCAAAAATTTCGGTTAGATCCATATTCAATGCATGAATTATTAGGATTATTATTTGCCTATGAGCCAAATAATGAAAAATGACTTATTTCCTTTCTGGAATAACTTTTTTATTTTTCCTACATTTAATAACTTCTTAATTTCCTCATTTGTTTAGTTTTATTTGTAGTTCCAGCTAAGCCTTCCCATTCCCTAAAACCACTCTGTAATATCACTCTCAATCCATTTTTTCACAGGGTCAAACCTCATATTTATCAGGGCTTGTTCCTGATAACATTTATCAATTTCACATTTTCCCTCCCTCTTATGGTTCTGATCTGTAGTGAGAGTTTTCTAAAGCTGTGTGTCATGGGTGTAAGTTAGCTTGGAATTCCCCTTCACCAATGTTCAAAAAATACCCAGCTTCTCTGTCCTATGTAGGATTCCCCATTCCTAGTTTGCATGTCATCTTCTTTCTTGGTTTTACTTCCTAGTTTTTTGATGGGCTAGATCCTGTAGACTTTTAGACTTTGTGTGTTTAAGGATATTTTATTCCATCCTTACACTCGATCAATTTATTATAAGCTAAATTCATATTTTGAAGATATTCCTCTATTGCTTTCTATCTTCCAAAACTTCTTTTTACAAATTAGTTTTCATCCCTGATCCTTCCATTGTTATCTCCCTTCTTATCTCTTGCTTTTTCAATCAGCTTTGTGTGTTTGTGTGTGTGAAGCATCACTAGCCAACAGAGAGATGCAAATTAAAACCACAATGAGATACCACTTCACATCGGTCAGAATGGCCATCATAACAAGTCAACAAACAAGTGCTGGCAAGGTTGTGGAGAAAAGGGAACTCTAGTACATTGTTGATGGGAATGCAGACTGGTGCAGCCACTGTGGAAGACAGTAGGGAATTTCCTCAGAAAACTAAAAATGGAACTGTCTTGTGACCCAGCAATTCCACTGCTGGGATTATATCCTAAGAACCCTGGAACACCAATCCAAAAGATCCTATGCACCCCAATGTTCATAGCAACACAATTTACAACAACCACGTGTTGAAGCAAACTAGGTGCCCATCAGTAAATGAATGGATCAAGAAACTATGGCACATTCACACAATGGAATTCTATGCAGCAGAAAGAAAGAAGGAGCTCCTACCCTTCTCGACAGCATGGATGGAACTGGAGAACATTATGCTAAGCGAAATAAGCCAGGTGGTAAAAGACAAATATCATATGATCTTACCTTTAACAGGAACCTAATCAACAAAACAAACAAGCAAAATATAACCAGAGTCATTGAAATAAAGAACAAATGGTAACCAGAGGGGAGAGGGGAGAGGGATAATGGGGGAAAGAAGGGAAAGGGTTATCAAGGAACATGTGTAAAGGACCCATGGACAAAGCCAA
>PVKU01015731.1:0-17149 GCA_004027475.1 Anoura caudifer | reverse complement strand
TTAGTATCTCTTGCAGAGCTGGCTTGGTAGAGGTGTATTCTTTTAGACTTCTTTTGTCTGGGAAGCTCTTTATTTGGCCTTCTATCTTGATTGAAAGCCTTGCTGGGTAAATTAGTCTTGGTTGCAGGCCTTTGGTTCTCATTACTTGGAATATCTCTTGCCATTCTCTTCTGGCTTGGAGTGTTTCCACTGAGAAGTCAGATGGTAACCTAATTGGGGCTCCCTTGTATGTTACTTCCTTTTTCTCCCTTGCTGCCTTTAAGATTCTCTCTTTGTCTTGGAATTTTGTCATTTTAATTATGATGTGCCTTGAAGTGGGCCTCTTTGGGTTCCTCTTGATTGGGACTCTCTGTGATTCCTGGATTTGTGTGACTTTTTCTCTCATCAAATTAGGGATGTTTTCCATCATTACTTTTTCAAATAGGTTTTCTATTCCTTGCTTTTCTTCTTCTACCTCTGGTATCCCTATTATACAGATATTATTACGCTTCATACTGTCTTGCATTTCTCTTAATCCTTCTTCATTCTTTCTAAGCCTCTTTTCCTTTTCTTGCTCTTTCTGGCTGATTTTTTCTACTTTGTCCTCCAACTCGCTGATCCGATCTTCTGCTTCATCGATTCTGCTTTTCATTCCTTCCATTGTGTTCTTCAGTTCAGAAATTGTATTTTTCATTTCCTCTTGACCCTTGTTGATGGTTTCTATTTCCTTATTCATGTTGATATAGTTTGCAGTGAGCTCATCGTAGCTTCCTCGTAGTTTTTGGTAGCTCATTGAGAGCTCTTGGAGCTTCCTGACCACCATTGCTTTGAACTCAAAATCGGATAGTTGAGCTGCCTCTATTTCATTTAGCATTCTTTCTGAGGCTTCCTCCTTTTCTTTCATTTGGGGGTTGTTTCTTTGTCTTCCGATTGTTTGTGAGACTCTTCTTGTTTGCCTCAGCTTCTTAAATTTGTTTGCTCTGGTTCCCTGGGTTTATGGTGTGAACTCTGTGTTAGAATGCCTGTGAAATTCAATGGTGTTATCTCCTTCAGGTATCCTGGTGTTCACTGCTTCCAGTGTCTCAGCTGTTGAAATGCCCCTTCTTTGGGGCCAACTCTGGTCTTTCCAGAGTTCCAGGGGTTTTTTTGTTTGTTTTGTTTTGTTTTGTTTTGTTTTTGTCTCACTTGTATGTGTTTTAAAAAGAGAAAAGTGAAGGAAAGGAAAGGAAGAAAAGAAGGAAAAGGAAATAAAAAAGTGAAAAGAGAATAAAGAAAAGTAGAATGAAAAAGAGAAAAAAGACAGGAAGGAGTGGTAAGCTTGGGAAGAAAGGAAGAAGGAGTAAAACAAGAAAGAAGTATTGAGAAGCCAAAAGGAGTTGGGGGTAAAAGAGATCAAAATAGTGAAAAAGAGAAAAAGAGGGAAAAAAAACACAAAAAAATTAAAAAAATGAAAAACACCAAAACCGCTAATTCTTGCTGTTATCAATCTTGCCAAGCTGATTTTTCTGGTCTTGAAGACTGTAGTGGCCAAGGGGTGACCGTATTGTTTTGTTTTGTTTTGTTTTGTTTTTCCTTGTTCAGCATTCAGTTTTCTCTGGCCTATTGTCCTCAGAGGTGTCCCTAGATTCTCTGCCCAGGGACCCAGGCGCGAACTGTGGTCGCGCGCCCACAAGTCCCAATGTTCCCTGAGTCTTCCTTGCACAGGTTCCAACTGTCCCACGAACACGGTTCAACCCCTATGGTGCCCAGCGACTGCGCGCCCTGTCACGCCGGGTCTCCCTGGGCGCGCTGATGCACCAATCCCCTAGCAGCTGTTTACAATGTCGTGTGGGCACAGACAAAGGTGCGCGCTCCAGCTCCTGCGTTCAGTCCTCCCAGGGCTATGAGATCTTAACTCCTGTCTGTGAGATTTCAAGCGACCAGGTTTATGCTGGCCTGGCGGGTCCCTGCTTGCCTGTTCAGGGAGCGGATGCCCCAGCTCCCTCCCCTGAGTCTTATGGCCAGCCCTGGCCCAGTTTCTCAGCCCCCGCCCTGGTCTCCACACCGCTGGAGTACTCTCCTTACCGTCTGGTTTTCCAACGTCCACTGCAATTTTCAATAATCTGTTTTCAAATATGCTGTGTTTCTGGTGTTTGTTTGCTGTGCTGCATTGAAAAATGTCCCGGTTTAAGACCTGTGTGGTGGAGGCAAAGAGATGTACGTCCTTTTACCATGCCACCATCTTCTCTCTCTCCATGACAAGCCTTTAAGCAGGATCATCAATAAAAAAAGAGAGAGGACCCAAATAAACACAATCAGAAATGAAAGAGTAGAGATTACAATTGACAATACAGAAATACAAAGGATTGTAAGAAATTACTATGAAGAACTGTATGCCAAGAAATTTGAAAACCTAAGTGAAATGGACAAATTTCTAGAAAAATATAATCTCCCAAAACTCAATGAGGAAGAAGCAGAAAGCCTGAACAGACCAATAACAGCAGATGAAATTGAAGCAGTAATCAAAAAACTCCCAACAAACAAAATCCCAGGACCGGATGGTTTCACAGGAGAATTTTACAAAGCATTTAAGGAAGAGCTAACTTCTATCATTCATAGACTACTCCAAAAAATCCAAGAAGATGGAAGACTCCCAAACTCTTTTTATGAAGCCAGCATCATCCTAATCCCCAAACCAATAAAGACACAACAAAGAAAGAAAACTTCAGGCCAATATTGCTGATGAACTGAGATGCTAAAATTCTCAACAAAATGTTTGCAAACCGCATCCAACAATACATTAAAAAGATTGTACACCATGACCAAGTGGGATTCATCCCAGGGATGCAAGGTTGGTTCAACATTCACAAATCAGTAAATGTAATACATCACATAAACAAAAGCAAAGACAGAAATCACATGATCATATCAATAGATGCAGAAAAAGCATTTGATAAAGTACAGAACCCATTTATGATAAAAACATTCAGCAACGTGGGACTAGAGGGAGCATTCCTCAACATAATAAAGGCCATATATGAGAGACCTACAGCCAACATCATACTCAATGCGCAAAAACTGAAATCCTTTCCACTAAAATCAGGAACAAGACAAGTTTGTCCATTTTCACCACTTCTATTCAATATAGTATTGGAAGTCTTAGCCACAGCGATTAGTCAAGAAAAGGAAATAAAAGGCTTCCAAATTGGAAAGGAGGAAACAAAGCTATCATTGTTTGCAGATGACATGATAGTGTACATAGAAAATCCTATAGTCTCGGCCAAAAAGCTGCTTGACCTAATAAATGAATTTAGCCAAACAGCAGGATACAAAGTCAATATCCAGAAATCAAAGGCATTTTTATACCAAAAATGAAAGAGCAGAAGCAGAAGTCAAGGGAAAAAATCCCATTTGATATAGCAAGGAGAAAAATAAATTACCTAGGAATAAACCTAAGTAAGTAAGTAAAAGATCTATACTCAGAAAACTACACAACACTGAAGAAAGAGATCAAGGAAGACACAAACAAATGGAAACATATATCGTGTTCATGGATTGGGAGAATTAACATCATTAAAATGTCCATACTACCCAAAGCAATTTACAGATTCAATGCAATACCTATCAAAGTACCAATGGCATATTTCACAGATATAGAACAAACACTTCAAAAATTTATATGGAATCATAAATGACCTCCAATAGCTGCAGTAATTTTGAGAAAGAAGAGCAAAGTAGGAGGGATAACAATACCTGATACCAAACTGTATTACAAGACCACTGCAATCAAAACAGCCTAGTACTAGCACAAAAACAGGAACATGGACCAGTGGAATAGAACAGAGAGCCCAGAAATAAACCCAATTCTCTATGGTCAATTAATATTCGACAAAGGAGGCAGCAACATAAAATGGAGTAGAAATAGCCTCTTCAACAAGTGGTGTTGGCAGAACTGGACAGCCATGTGCACAAAAATGAAACTCGAGCACCAACTTACACCATACACAAAAATAAATTCAAGGTGGATAAAAGATTTAAATATAAGCCGTGACACCATTAAAGTCCTAGAGGAGAACATAGGCAGGAAAATCTCAGATATTTCATGCAGTAACATTTTTGTCCCCTAAAGCAAGGGACATAGAGGAAAGAATAAATAAATGGGATCTCATCAAAATAAAAATCTTCTGCATGGCTAAAGAAAACAGTATTAAAATAAAAAGAGAACCAACTGTGTGGGAAAGTATATTCGCCAATGATACCTCAGACAAGGATTTAATCTCCAAAATATATAAAGAACTTACATGACTCCACTCTAAGAAGAAAAGCAACCCAATTAAAAAATGGGCAAAGGACTTGAACAGACACTTCTCCAAGGACGACATGCAGAGGATCCAGAAACACATGAAAAGATGTTCAATATCGGTAGGTATCAGAGAGATGCAAATTAAAACCACAATGAGATACCACTTCACACCTGTCAGAATGGCTATCATAAGTAAAGCAACAAACAACAAGTGTTGGAGAGGTTGTGGAGAAAAGGGGACCCTAGTGCACTGTTGCTGGGATTGCAGACTGGTACAACCACTATGGAAAGCAGTATGGAATTTTCTAAGAAAACTAAAAATGGATCTACCTTTTGACCCATCAATTCCACTGCTAGGATTATATCCTAAGAACACTGAAACACCAATCCAAAAGAATCTATGCACCCCAATGTTCCTAGCAGCACAATTTACATTAGCGAAGTGCTGGAGGCAACCTAGGTGCCCATCAGTAAATGAATGGACCAAAAGACTATGGTACATTTACACAATGGAATTCTATGCAGCAGAAAGAAAGAAGGAGCTCCTACCCTTCACCACAGCATGGATGGAACTAGAGAGCATTATGCTAAGCGAAATGAGCCAGGTGGTGAAAGACAAATACCATATGATCTCACCTTTAACAGGAACCTAATCAAAAAACAAACAAGCATCATATAACCAAAGACACTGAAATTGAGAAGGGGTTGATAGTCACCAGAGGGGAGAGGGGAGGGAATTTCAGGGGGAAAGGGTTTGGAGCAACAAGTATAAAGGACTCATGGACAAAAACTAGCGGGGATGGAAATGGGAGGGAGGTGGGGAGGGTTGAGGTGGTGGGCTGGAATGGGAGCAAAAGACAGAAAACTGTACAAGAAAAACAATTAAAATAAATTTAAAAATAAAAAAAATTTACTCTTCACTCCCCATTCTCTTCCTGTGGCTTTTGAGACTGCTGCTTTATGGAATGTTGGTAAGCCAGAGATTCTCTTTATGCTAAAGCAGATGCACTCTAGAATTTTTGCACACACACCCTCACTCCCCTTAAAAAAGTTCATTCATGTTTAAGTCACTTCTAATGGCTTTCACATCATTCTGTCTTCCCACTTTTTGATGCATCTTAGTTTCCCTGAGTGCACATACCTGCCAAATTAAATGTTATGGCTTATCAGCTAGCAGATTGCCATGGGATCAAGCCAAGTAGTCTTCCATGTTATGTTACAGGCTTTCACACCTGCCAGCTTTTTTGGTGGTTGGGTCCAGATGATTGTGCATATATCCTCCCTGCAGCCCTGTGTTTATTGTCTTCAGCTGTTAGTCACTTTTATAGCTGTAGGCTATTCTGAGCAGTTGTCCCTTGGTTAACTGGAAGGTGAGGGAAGGGTCAACTGGGCTATATAATGAACTCCTTGGGAGTCCTCATTTGGAGACTTAAATTATTAGAGTATAAGAGGACAGTTACTTCAACTATGCAAATTAGCCATGGCATGAGGCCATTGCACATCAGGCAGAAGGCCAGAGGGCAACACCCACAGCTCAGCCATGTTGCTTCTCCTCCCATCAGTTAGTCCCTGCCCTTCCATCCTGAGGTGTTCCTAACTAGCCCAGGACTCAGGTCTGTGTTTACGACCTCCTCACACACTGTCTTGTACAAGTTCCCTTTAAAACACAAGTACCCTTGGGGGACTGATACCTTCAGCTAGTGGCAGTTAACAACTTATCAGGAATTAGTTGAGAGCCTGCAGGGAGCAAGTTTGAGGCACAGACTGGTGTGATGGGTGCAGGTCACTCAGAGGGACGAAGAGGGCTTATCCAGTTCCCACTCAGAGCTGAAGGACTGACATGTGTGTCCAGAGAACTTAAAAATGTGGGGCCTTGGGGCATGAGTGGCCTCATCAGGGAAGGCTCTGAGAGTGTGACCCTCACCTGCATCACCACAGGGGAGGCAGCATGGCAAAGGATGTGGGCTCGGGCTGAGTGGGAGAATCTGGGCCCAAAACCTTGCTCTGCCGCCTACTCACTGAGTGGCCTTGGTGGGTCAGGATCTCTCTCTCTCTGCCAGGCACTGTGCTCTATTCTTTACATTTGTTATATTATTTAACTTGACAGCATTGGGTTGATTCTACCCCCCTTTTCTGTTGCCTTTTGCCTTTTTGTGTTTCAGTGTCTAGGTCTTGGGTTGGGTAAGAGAGGTAGGAATGGCCTAATGATGGAGCTGCTATGACCTGAGCTTAGGAAGAGGAGACTCTGGTGGAAGATGACAAAGAGGAAGCAAGAGAGAGGGAGCCTGTAACAGCAGGTCATAGTAAGTGTCTGTTGCTTTGTGAATTGTTTCAGCAAACGACAGACTGTGCAAATGATTTGATAGACTGTGTCAGAGTTGAGAAAGCCTTGGAAAAGCCTGTGCCAGGCCAGGAAGGGATAGACAGAGAACTCAAGACAGCCCTGTGGGAAGCTCTGGCCAGGAAGAGAAACGACATGGTGGCAGTGGCAGCAGCTCTTCTCAGGCTTAGAGGGCCTCGTGCTGGCACAGATCTGCAGAGCTGGAGTGGGGCAGGTGGGTGTGCTGGGCACACAGGTACATGGGAAGCTCATTAGTCACACACCTGACTCAACTTCTCCAATGACAAAAGACAAGAGCTCAGTCACCACTGTCAGTGACCACATGGAGCCTCCTCCTAGAGGAGGAGGAAGGAGAGGGCAGGTGGGTGAGCCAAGGGACTGTAATGAAGGAGAGGTACCTCTCTACCCCCATCACATCCAGAACAGCCACCTTCCTGGCAGGGCTCTTAAGTCAGAGTTTACCAGATGTCACTCTGGGGACTTTTGTCAAAGGCAGAACTCAGTCAACATGAGAGATCTTGGAAAAGAGAAGGCCCTGGGGAAGGTTTTGAGGGTGGGCTACAAAAAAATGATAGAGAAGATGGTGACCAGGAATTTCCATCCTCACTGAAGTTGAATAAGAAGAAATTGGGCTTAAGTTGCTGCATGAGGATCATGACCTCATGACCTTTGGACTCCGGATAAACAAATAGAGGAGACATTAAGATTCCATTCACCAAGATGGTTTGTGTGTTGTCCCAGAAGCAGGGAGATGGACACATTGACCTCCCAAATCCCTTCTAGCTTCATAGCCTATATCTTTCCAGGGGGAGTACCCTGGGTATCTTTTGGACAGCTGGACTCCCAACTTTCTTTGATGGTCTGATTTTCTGAGTGATTTTGCTGCTTATACATCTGACTTTGATTTGTTTTGTTTTGTTTTTTTTAATCAAGGGTTGAAAGACTTGTCTGTGCTCCAGAAATCTGGGGGAGTTGACATGGCCATGACTAAGTGGTTCAAAGAGCTTCAGAAGAGGGTCAGGTGGGTTTGCAACCCTCACTGGAGGCTCTGGTGCAATTGGTGGCTTTTCCAGGCTCCATTAGGAACTTGGCAGATGTGAAAAGACAGACCTAAGCTAGCCAGATGGATCTTGATTTTCATAATGCATTTACTTCATGAGGGGAGCAACCTGTCACAGTGACAGGAAGCCATTATAGCATCTCCCTGAGACCTTTTATCTCTGAAACTTTTGTGCCATCTCCATTGTTTTTAGATAATAAAGTGGATAGCCACAACATGTTATGTGTGGGGAAAATGGAACTCATTACAGGCAACAGTGAGGTTCCTTACCTTCCCTTTGTTGTGTCCCAGATTCCCTCATGTCATCCAGTGCAATGCTAGGTTTTCAACAGATAATAAATACTTGTTAGGTGAGTGGATAAATGGATGGATGAATGGAAGGATGGGTGGGTGGATGAGTGGTCCAGATGGGTTTGTGGATGTTTAGATGAGATTGAACAAGGGAAGGAAGGAGGGAGGGTGAGAGGGGTGATTGGATAGAGGATAACTAACCAGAATTAGGTCCATTTCTCAGTTGGCCTCTTCTCTGGAGTAATATCTATGTCCAAGGCACATTGCTAATGTGGCATTATCAAATATCACTTCTGAGGAAAGTTTCTCAAATACAGTGCTTCTTATACAAGCACAAAGGGTTTTATTCTTTATCCCGAGGATTTCTAGTCAAAGCTACCCTCACATCAGTGGTTTTAGAGTTGAATGTGGTGTAAATCAGATTGCTTTCTGGCTCAGTGGGATCATTGGCTGTAGATTACTGAATTGCTCCCAAGAGGGGAGCAGGGTCCATGGTATGTGCCCCTCCCTATTCCTCCCTGCTGGTCAGCATGATCCTAGGTGTCTCTGGTTGTGCACACACATGTACATGTCTCTGTTTCAGGGTGGGGGTGTTCAGGGTTTCTGGCATAGAAATATGGCAAAGACAGACATATCCTCTATGCCGTTGTCTCTTTGCCTGCTCTGTCCCTCCAGATTTTGTCTTTCCATGTGCCTGCACATACCTTTCTGACTTGCCACTTCCCTTCCTTTCACCTGTCAGTCATTCCTGCTGCCACCAGGCCCCAGTGATGTCTTGCCTGTTCTTTTCCATTCCCCACAGTGACGGTTGCTTTCTGCCATCCATCATATGGCACATTTTCCCCTCTCAGCTGTGAGGCCCTTCCTTCCTTAGGGAAACAGGCTCTCTCCTGTAGTTCCACAGGATTTGTCCTTACATGCACCATGCCCCTTCCTTCTCTCTTCTTTCAGGCATCTGAGATGTGCCCAGCACCACCAGCCCATTGAGAAAGATGGGTGAGTGGAAGCAGCCAGGCAAGGCAGACAAGACAGCCAACATGGGAGTCAGACAGCCCCGTTTGCCTCCCAACTCCATCACTTACCTCTGAGTGGTCTGAGACAGCTCACAGGTGAACCTCTCCTCTCCTCATCTGCTTCCTTGCTGTAAATGAGTGATAGCAGCACCTGTTTCAGAGGTTGCTATGAGATAAAATGAGACAATGTGCACACAGCAAGCACTCAATCAATCTTAGCCACTGTCATCATTATAATAATGACAATGTTGTTTCTGGCTGTTTCACATCTGGGGACATCTGTGTTCCCTTAAGGCCTCGTTTCCACACTCCTGCAAAATGGCCCTTTCCTCTTGCAGCAAAAGTGATGTCAAGCAACTCTGACTGCAGCTGAAGAAGGATGAACCTCACTTACTGTCCAACTTTGAGGATTTCCTGCCCAGAATCTTCTCCCAGCTCTAAGAAGCCCACAAGAAGAAGAATGAACTGGAGTGTGCCCTGAACAAATAGATATCCTCAGCTGCTCTCTGTGTGCTGTGTGAAAAGAAGGAATGCAAAGGGCACTTTCTCCTACATTCTGTCATGGCAGAGTGGGGGCTGGCCCTAGAGCTGTCATAATGTATACGTGTATGTATGTGTATATGTGTGTGTGTACACATATGTATGTTTAAGCTCTTGCTTACATTTATTAGGCCCTTTCCAGGTGCTAGGCACTGTTCTAAATACTTTATATATACTAGTTCATTTGGATTTATTATGCACATTACAGGTGAGGAAATCAAGGGACTGAAAGGTTAAGTAACAAGCCCCCAAATGCACAGCTTAGAAGTGGCAGAGCCAACGTTCAGAGGGAGACAGCCTGGCACCCACGACCAGTTGGAAAAGCATTCCACCTGCCCCTGGACAGGAGGGTTCAGCATACTAGACCTACCTGCCCCCACCTCAGGGCTGGCTCTTGGTTCACCAAATCTCCCCTTTCCTGGTCACCTCTGCCATCGTGGTCTCATATCTCTCCTACTGCCCACCTTGACCCCAGGGCCTCTAAAGACAACTAATGATTTCTAGGGCTCCTCCCTGGCCTTGAGGAGGCAGCACCAGTCCAGGTGCATACCAACACCTGAAGAGACTACTTAGGAATCAAATGGGAGTCAGCCAGGCACCTGTGGGCCACAGAGGCCACACTGGCCTGGTGATGCATGTTTGCCTGTGGGAAGGGAATGAGTGTGCCACTGGTGCCCTGTGCTTGTCCAGAGCCATCGAATGTACAGTATAGCAGTGAGCTCCTGGACTGTGACATATGGTGTAACTAAGGAGGATGCATAATCCTGAACATGTGACCAAAGTGCCGGCTGGGTCTGGGTAGACCTGGGAAGCATGCCAAGGTGGCCCTACTCTGTACCTCAGCCACACACAATTGACCACACCCACAGATCCACTCATATTTCATAGGAATCCTCAGCAATTCCAACGCAGGCCACACACTCCTCCATGCAGATACTTCCCTGTGAATCTTCCTGAAACCCAGCACTGCCTCCTGGGGTAAGCTGTCAGAGTCTGCGTGGACATGGGCTTAGTGGAAACATGCAAGCCCCTAATTTAAATAGCTCTCCATGGGTCTTCCTGTGTAGGTCAGCTCTCTACACATTACCCTGAGCTCCACTGCACTGTGCCTCCCATCCATTAACTCTAAAGATAATTTGTTGAGGTCCACCAGGTACATACACATCTGGAAAACTTGACCCTTAGGACCCTGAGTTATGAGAAAGTTATGACCAAGCCATCCTGGAAGGAACACACTTTGGCTAGAGCAGATGTTAGGAGTTTTCTGTAGAAAGGCCCCCAAGGCTTAAGAAAAGTAGGAGATCAGGGTTCAGGGTTCGTTTCCTTGTAGTCTATGGCTGACTCATCCATGAACCAGACAAATCAGAGTTTGAATGTTGACTCTGTCACTTACTAGTTCTGTGACTTAGGCCATGTTACTTGACTTGTCTGAGTCTCAGCTTCCTTATCTGTAAAATCAGGATGATAATAGTATCCATTTCAGAATCTGAGGATTAAATGCAATATACATGTAAGCATTTGGAATAATTCATGCTTGTAAGTATTCTATGAACGTTAAAATAATAATACTTACTGTTCTAAATGTTTGTCAGTCTTAGAGGATTTGCCGTGTTGAAGTGGAGAGTTTAAGCCAGGAGCCACAGCCAAAGTCAGGTGGCACCCCCCAGAGAGGAGGGTGCTCTTGTTCTCTAAGGAGGCATGGGTAATTATAGTTGGAATGGGCAGGCAGTGGCCTAGCCCATGGCCTGGAAACTCATCTGCAGAACACACTGCTCTGCTGGCCCACATTCCTGCAGAGAAAGACCAGTCCTCCTGGCATGCTACAGAGCCTCTTAGCCCTTACATTCATCTTAAAGTGCCTCTATTAGAGCTTTGGCCATAATTTAGTGACTGCTAAATCACTAGCAATCACTAGAAAATTTTGAGATGAATGTCAGGGTCAGTCTTGGCTGCATGCGCAAAGGTGGCTCAGCCAAAGGCTCCAGCCCTCCGTGCCCATCATCTGTTGATATCCCTGCCAGCTACACCCTCCCTGGGGTCAGCTGCTGAGCGCCCACTCCTGGCTGGGGAGCTCTGGTGGGATTGGGGGCTCACTGAGCTCTCTGGCTAGTCCTATTCCAGGGGTGTTTCTGGGTGCAGAACCAGAGAACTGAAGGCTATAGAGAGCATCACACTGCAACAGGACAGGAGAAACCCAAGTTCTTGCCTCAGCACTGCCACGGATCATCTGTGTGAGCTTAGGCAACTTGCTATACCTCTTTATGCATTAGTTTCCTTATTGGTAACATGAGTAAATGGGACTGGTGTTTTCAAACTTTTTGTAATTGTGACTCACTAGAAGAAATGCACTTGACTTTGTAACTTCCATACACTCAAGTGTGTGTTTAACTGAAACCAAAGTGAAATAGTGCTCACCCTTATTATATGTGACATGCTTTATTTTCTATTAGAGTCCTTTCATTCTCTTCTCTTCAAGACAAAAAGAAAAAGGTTGTTCACTTCCCACTCCTGGGTATGAGTGGACAAGATGATCTATAAGGGCTGTTAGAGCCCAGAAGTCAAAACAAGAAACCAGAATTCCCAGCAGGGTATAGAACATTTAAATGGGATTCTTCACAAATGACTCAGTGTGAAGTTAAGTGATTCTAGGGCATCTCCTAGGGCACAGGTGGCAAACATAAGGCCCATGGGCCGAATCCGGCCCTCCGCCTTGTTCTACCTGGACCGGCACCTTGTTTCTACCTGGTGGCAGCACCGAACTCCTTGCCCCTAGTTAAGGAGTAGTTATATTTTTACAGTCCTAAAATTACATTTGGCCCTTTAAAGGCAACCGTGAGGCTGATGCGGCCCCCAGTGAAAATGAGTTTGACACCCCTGTCCAGGAGATGAGTTTGGGGTTTTGGGCTTGTTTGTGGGAGGGCCATAGCCAGGTGTTTGTGAAGGAAGTAAAAGGGTCTGGAAAATGGCCCAAATCAGGCTGGGGTTGGGGAGTCCTGAGAAGTGTCAGAGCATATCCCACCCTCCTCAATGGCTACTTTTTAGTAGAGGGAATGACACTTCAGTCCCACCAGGGAAATGCATACCTGTCCCAGAAGTGGTGATGAGAGCCCAGGCCACTGTCTCTACGTGTCCAGCTCAGGGCCAGGTGTTTCTAGTAGCCTACTTTTAATGAGTATTTATTTATTCTGTGCCAGGCTCTGAATTAAGCAAATAGAACACAGAGTCCCAGTCACTGAGGAGTTTATGATCACACAGATGAAGCAGAGCTTATACCCATAAAAATGCTGCCACAAAGCCAGCCAGAAAATTCCCATGCTGTTGAAACACTAGACAGCATCACCATTGGCAGCAGCAGCTTCTGCTTCCTCCTTTTCCAAACAGCACAACTTGTTTCTTTCACCCACTGGCCCTAGAGGAGATGGGGTTGACTTCAGGGGAAATTTGGTCTCAACCAGGTGAAGCAGGACTCAGATTTCCTATCCCAGCTCCTCAGGCTGGGCCATGCCCCTCAGGGTTACAGTTTTGCTGCATTGGCTGAAACAGGCCCCCCAGTTTCCTCTTCAGGTTCACCTCCAGGTTCTGGGAGGAAGGAGGATGCAGCTAAGTTGAATGCTTGACACAAGCTCTTACAAGCTGATGTCAGGAGACCCACCTTCTGAGGCACTGTCAGAAATAACCTGAGGCCCTCCTTACCTCACTGCCATGGATTTTTTTAAACCTGCACCTTGGGAATAAGGAAAGAGGCAAGTGTAGGAGTATTCAGTTTCTCAGCCCCTTTGCCAGAGGTTGAGGAAATCTCAGATTTGATTGAAAGCCCGGGTGCAATGTTTGACTCTATTGCACGTCCACTGGGCAGTAGCCATAGGGGACAAGGTCAAATGCAGGCACCTCGGGCTAAAGCCCAGTTCCTCTGCTGAACTTCCAGAGTGAGGTATGCTCCATCTGTGCCTCTGCTTCCCTCCAAGGAAGTGGGGTTAGATTATTCCTGTGCCACTCTCCTCTGTGTCCACTGCAGGGACTCAGAGGACTTTGCAGCATGGGGGATATAGTTTAGACTAAGGCAGAACTTTTGGCCATCAGGATTAGGGATTATCTGCCATGGAAAGTGTCCTCCTCAGTACCTTTGCCTCCTCTGGACTTAGAATGATACTATCTGGAGGCAGCAGATTTGGGTCTTTCACCAGAGTTACTGGGGGATGCCAAGGCCCCACCCCAGGAGGGCCTAATTCACTTGGCCTAGGGTGGGGACTCCAAGTCTGCACTTATAAAATATTCTGAGGGATTTTGACCTTTGACCAGAATTGGAACCTGCTGAATAATTGGCCTGGTTGGGTTCCTTACCAGGATCTAGCCCCCAGGTGAGGGGTGAGGATCAACTGGCTGTGTCTGGGGGGTGGTCTGAGCTTTGGGAAAAAGTCCAGCCACGCGCTGTGCTCTGCCTGCCCTGGCTCAATCTCTGCAGCTCCATAGCCTGAGAACATCATTCAGGCTGCCTGTTCCTCATCATCAGTGGTCACTCTTGGCCTTGACAAGTTTAGCAACACCCCCCATGCCCTTGTTGGAATCGGTTTCTTACCTGCACAGTCTTTCCTTGTGCAAGGGAGTCAGGCTTCAGGCAGTTTCTTGGGAGTGAGTGGGCCCTCACACTGCAGCCCTGGCCCAGGCACGCTCCAGGCACTTTCTGTCTAGAGTGACTTCCCTGGGCTCTGGGACAGTGTCCAGGCAAGCAGAGGGGGTATCTCACAATCTGGCAGGCAGCCCCAGCTGTGAGACCCAGGACCTTGACACAAGCCTGAGAGTTGGTGTTCTGTGATGTGGAGCTTCAGGGATCTGACAATCTTTGGGGCAGTGGGGTCATCACTTCCTTGGCCTTGCCTCCAGCTACGGCAGCAAATAAAGCATCATATATATGGCAAGTGGCCCAAGGTACCACCTGTGAAGGACCTTAGCTGTGTGGTTCTTGAACATTAGCTTGCTTCAGAATGACCAGAGAATCTTGACTAAAAGGTAGATTCCTAGATCCCACCCCCAGAGAGTCTGAATCAGTGTGTCTTGGGGAGGGGCCCAGGAATGTGCATCATAGCACCCTCCACCCCCAGTTGTCCTGATGCAGGCAGGCCACAGACTACATTTTGAAAAATTCTGCTCTAACTTGTCTTTCCAGAATGTGTTAACCTGCAAAAGGTATACCTGGGGGCCCCTGCAGTCTGTAATTTTACTCTTGTTTTGAGAGTAAAAATAAGTTCTCCTGAGGGCTCAAGGTGAAGAGGTTATGGCCTAATTAGCCACCTGTGTCTTGTTGGTGCAATATTATCTGAGGCAGCAGCATACTGTTCACATCACCCTGAGAGCAAGCGGAAAGGTGGGCACTGTTTGTACTCTGTGCACTCGTGGGAATTGTTTGTAAACCCAGCTAATGAAAAATGGTTTGCTTTATGGGATGGGATAAAGCTGCAAAGTTGGTTTATACAACACAGCAGAATTTAATTAAGGAGAAACTGTCCATCTTGAAAATTCAATTGGTGGTTTCACAGCCTTTGCAGAATTTTCTACAAACTCTTGTTTTGCTTTTATTGAGCTCTAATCATGAGTGCATGTGTATGCGCACGTGTGAGAGACACACACACACAGACAGATGTATGATTAGAGAGTCCAAGAGAGACTGTTTTCATGGGAACAAAGATGTAAATAAGAATTTTCTAGTAAGCACTTTTCCTTGAGGTCCAGTGACTGCATCTCCCCGAAGAAGTTGGAAGGGGGCAGTGGCGAGTCTGAATCCCTCACTTAAAATTAAAATTGTCATCTCAACTACAAAAGTGGCTGAGGCTGAACTTGCTTCCATTTTTTTCTTGAGCAAATAGAAGATTCCTTGAAACTTTTCCAGTTCAGAGTCTTCACTTTGGAATCAGAGCATGTGGGGCAGGGGTGAGGGAGATGTGAGAAAGGAATTCAGGTCTCAGCCATGACCTTGGCCCTCCCCAGCCCTATAGTGCAGTCAGTTGGCCCCATTTCTGCTTCAGTTTCTGCTTATTCCACAGTTAACAAGCTTCAGATGGAATTTGGATTGTTGATAATCCTCAACATAAACGTCAGGAGTGGTCAGTTTTAAAACTTGGAATGCTTGGGAAGGCAGTTGTTGTGGATGGAACATGGGACTGGGAATCTAGGCCTGGGTTGTCCCCCTGCTATGACCCAGGGAATCTAGGTGACTGCAGGCTGGTTGCTTCACTGCTTTAACCCTCATTTTCTTCACATTCAAAACAATAGAGGGAGAAAACATAAGCTTTTTAAGTTCATAGACTGTGATGGGGAGCAAAGGGGCTTTTCCTCCTTTGCATCTGCTTTTCATGAGACTTTGCAAACCAGAAGACAGTGATCAGCAGACATATTGCCCCTGTACGTAGACACACCTGAAATCAGGAAGATTACTCTCTGAGGCCTGTGGCCATTTCTGAAGCTCTGCCTTGAGTTCAAGCTTCTGAAATTTGTCTAAAATGTAGAGAAGTGTCATTTGTTCTGTCTAAGGTCAAGAGTACATTTTCATTTAGGGAAAGGAGAAGGTACTATTTTCCTGTAGTGATTAAGCACACCCCAGCCTAGAACCTAGAACCTGGAAGGTGAACCGGATAACTTTCTGAGACCCTTCAAAATCCAAACAGATTTTCTTCCTCAGTGAAGGCAAAGGAGAGAAGGAACAGGCAAAAAATATTTTGACCAAGTAATATTCTAGAGCAGGAAGGTGTTGGCCTGTGTGTTATTAGCTGGAACCCCGGTGGTGCTGAGTATTAATGCTTTACTCTAGTATGGTACCCTCTCAGTGTACAGAGTGCTTTGTGAAGGTTAATTAATTTTCACAGTCTCCATGGGAAGCTGGCAGGGTAAGTTATTGCTAACTACTTCTCACCTTCTGGTTAGTTCCCTGTAAATTATCTGTAAAGGCATCTCAGAATCTAAACCTTGATTTCATAAGAATCACTACTTCCCCACCCCTACCTTCTGCCCACATATCCCATCCTTCAATCTCCACTACCATGCATGGGTGTGCACACACATACTACATATGCAAACACACACACACACACACACACACACATACACACACACACACAGTTATGCTCCTCCTTTGGAGGGGGAGCATCTGCCACAGTCAGACTCCCTGGGTGACATTTCACTGTCTAAGTTGGATCTGAGCTTATGTACTGGCCTTCAGTAGGGCTCATTCTTTCAGATCCCTCACCGCCCATGTGGCATCATCAGTATGTATTGTTGCTCCTCCCCCTCACTGTGGAAAATCTCCCTTTCCTGAATTCAGCCTTTCTTAACTTTCCCCCTGACAACTCTCCCATCCTCTCCTCAGCAGAGCAGGCAGCTTCCTTCACTTTTATGCAGTTGGGGCCCTGTAGTCACAGAATCACTGTCAGCTGGAGCCCAGCAAGGCTGTGGAGTGGGGCCCACTTCCTGGTGTGAGGCTCCTGCCTGTTTCTTTCCTCCGTGCCACTTTAGCATTGGACTTGGTGTTCGTAGGGGCTGCATTCATAAGTGTGCAGAGACCATTCCATAAGTCTAGATCATTTTACCCAGATTCTTGCTTTATGAAGGGCTTAATCAATACTTTTAAAAGTTTGGTAGTAATATAGATCTTT
>PVKU01015730.1:0-17171 GCA_004027475.1 Anoura caudifer | reverse complement strand
TTTCGGTACCCTTTCCCCTTCCCCACTCCACAAAGTGTGGAACACAGTTGCCGAGAGCAACTGGATCAGAGGACTGTGGCCTGTTCTGAGTGCTCTGGCAGCAGCGGCAGCAGCGCTGGTGCCTGGAAAGGTCTGCTCAGAGCTTGCTCCTCAAAGCAGATGACAGAAGAGGCTGTGGCATCGGAGTAGGCAGTGGCCAAAGCGACAAAATTGGAGGTGGTGGGGCAGTGGAGGAAACGCAGCCGCAGTTGGGAGCTACTGGGTCTTAAGCTCACTATGGCTCACAGTTAAAGAGCGACCCCATGTGGTTGCGAGCTAAACAATGTTTCTTGCAGCCCCAGGGGGAAAAAAAGGCGCTGAAGAAAAAACCTAGGTGGGCGCCCAAAAGCCCTCTCTGTGTGTCTGGAGGACCATATGGCTGTGTCAACCTCGCTAGAAGAGGGAGAAAATATCTTTTGACAATTTAAATGGGGGGAAGACCAAAGAACCCATCTACAGGGGATGGGCAGGGCCCAGAAAAGGTGAAGACCCTGTGACTTTTCCTGGGTATTGGGCTATTGTCCCTTCGTGAGTATACTATTTAGGTGTCCCCCATTCCTGAGTATATCCTGGGCCCCTTGTGGGGTTCTGTTGAGGCTCTGCAGGGACATGCTGAGCAACCCCTCTGTTCAGTTGCCATCCTCACTAAGGGTGATGGCAGTTAAATAGACACAATCTGGCTAATACTGAAGTAGGTCAGAATAGCCAGTGTGCAGAACTGCACACAGTGTGGCTCATGGCTGCAACTGAAGCACCGCCCCTGACTATTTGCACAGATAGTTGGATGGTGTACTGGGGGCTAATATTGTGGATCTCTACATGACATGCAAATAAATAAATGGTTATACACAGGCCATTACAGGGACAAGTCTTATGGCAAGACCTCTGGGAGTTAGGCCACCAGAACCAAATCACTAATATCATGTGACCAGGCATGCACCCCTTGAATCCCTAGGAATGATGAGGCTGACATGCTAGGCAAGGTGTGCTGGCTGGAAACGGTGCCTACCGGTTCATCAGAAAGAGACATTGCCCTGTGGCAACACCATTGCCTCTTACATGCTGGACAGAAGACCATGTGGTCTACTATAAAAACTTGGGAGTTACCTGTCACCTTAGCATAGGTATAGGAAGCTGTTGAGACCTGTGTTGTCTGCTCGTGAGAGCATCCCCAGAGGCCTGTGGTGACTACTGTACAGATGATGCAGGGACAGGTACTGCTGACCCAGTGGCAGGTTGACATAATCAGACCCATGCTTAGTTCAGAGGCTATAAATATGCTATCACATGTGTGGACATGGCTACTGGACTGTTAGCAACATACCTCACACAGTATCCAGATGAGAGAGTGGTAATCGTTCCTTATGGACTTTCTTCTAGACTCTAAATGAGAGGAGTGGGGGGGGGAGGGGCAGCTTCAGTGGAAGCCTTACTTCACCAGACTGCAGCTCCAGTTCAGCTGCAGGTACAGACTAAGGATGCTTTGCTGAAACCAGGCATGGGAAAATAGGGAAATATTCTCTTGCCTGCACCTGAGGGCCTGGAGTGAGGGCAAACAGCCATTTAGACATGGCCTTGGGAAATAAAAGACCCCACATGCATTGGGTGGCTTTTGTTGCCCCTTGGGGACAAGGGGTGGAGAGGAACTTGCAAATAGTGCCCTAGGTACTTGGGTATTTGCACCCATGGATGCCCCCTCTGCCAGCCACTGTCTCATTGGCTGACCAGAAACTTGCTTGTATCTTGCCTGAGGGCCATGATCTGCCATTGTTGGAGCCTATAACTGCTTTGTCTTTTCACCCTTAGGGTGCAAAGTAACACCTTAGTGGACTGGGTACATGCCTATGCCTCAGTGACTAACCAGTTGGTGTGCTGCATCTGCACTGAAATCCCCCTGAGCATTTCTGCCAGCCTCCCATGATGCATCTCTCCTGCTTCTGTTTCAAACTGGACTTGGCTTCAGAACTAGTGGAACAGTGAACATTCCTTGTGGAACACAACCTGGACTGACATCTATGCTGGGGCAGAGCAGTGTTGTGACCAGCCCTGGCCATTGGGCGGCCACTCAGGTGGGATGGCACAGGGTTGGCTCACAGTTGGGACTGAGGAATTGGCTGGGCCAGCCCCACTCTGTGATAAAAGCCTCAAGTAACAGGCCCAGGTAGTTTGAACTCCTATGGGTCTGTGTCAGAGACATGCTCTTGGGCTCTGCTGGAAGGTGCTGACTAATGTGTGGGCTGCTTTTCCCACTGGGCCCTCTGGGTGTGTGCCTCATATGGGTGGCCTTACTTGCATAGGAATTGGACTGGCCATTTGACATAGAGGTGTACTTACTTGTTGTTTGCTGATGTAATTTATACTGCTGCTGCGGCAGCTGGGTACAGAGGTCTGACCTCCTCGCCAAAGGACCTTCACAGAAGACACCCTTTCATAGATTGTATGGTGAGGAACGCTGATGGGGTGGATTACAGGGTAAACGAAGTTGGTCATGCTCCCTCACTTGGGTGTCTGGGCAACTAAGATAAGCAATATTCCCATAGCCATGAATAGGCTATATGTGCAGAATCACACTCTGTTATACAATATCTTGGCATCCTAACAGCTTTTTGTGCATGTAGTATATAAGGGACTTGTGACTCTCTGCAGGCATAATATGTGGCTTGCAGCAGCATGGATCGCCCCACCCTCCACTTGAATAAAGGCATGTCAGGCATTCCAACAGCTCCATGAATTTTCTTCTCACTGCCTGAATCCCTAATGGAACCTGTACAGCCTTGAAAGGTTACAACACAGTCAGTTAGTGTGCCACATTTACTAAGACTTAGCACTCTTGGAACATCTCTCAAGACCCCCTGCAACACACTACAGAGGGTTCCCCTTGTTCAGAACTCTAGGCCTGAGATGTGGAAGCCTATGCTGTGCTTCACTTTCTACATTATAAACACCAGCTCGATTTCCTCCCTCACAATGCCATGAAACTGTGCATTTAATCCCTGCCCCCTGATCTAGGAAGGTCCTTATCCTGCCAAGGACGACAAGATCCTTCTTGTCTCCTTGATCTCCCACTCCCTTTTCTTCAGCTTGCCTGTGTTCCTTAAACCATCTGCTATGCACTGATGTCAAAATGTTACCACTCTCACTTTTTTTCCCTGTGGCCCCCCACACTGATGATGAATATCTATTGTATGTTCCCTGTGCCTCTGCTTGGCTTTCAAAACCCTCCATGCCTTCACTAACACTTGTCTTCTACATCCTTCAGAGGAGTCTCCTAGTCTCCTCACTGTTCCGTTCTGCCCTCCCACTGCCCCTCTACACTCTGTTGGCCCTGTTACAGCCTCCTTCTCCAGGAGCACACACCCCTCCCTGTTTGCTTCTGCATCTCCCCCTTCTTCACGGCGCAGCTCAGGTCCCACACTCCCAACTAAGCCTTCTCCACCAATTCACTCCTCTGCCTGCAGCTATTTAACTCTCTTAATTCATTTAGTGTAATCATTGTATCATTTAGCCCTTCCTTTCCCCCACTCACTGATAAAGTCTCTATCCACCTTTTCCTATTTCCTGGATCTACTCCAGGGACCTCAACACAAGTGCATAAAGCAAATGAACAAGAGACAGTGACCAACTAGTTCAGGAAAAGTCTGGAAATTCAAATCCTAGCATCAGAATAGACTGAAATCTGAAATCAAATAAAAGAAGAAAATATAGATTGTTTGTGACATAGAAGTGAGAAAAGTCTTAAATAAGTCTCCAAAATATGCAGAATATGCAGCAAAAAGTTTGACTCTAGTACCTTACTTTAGACGAAGTTAGGAGACGGATGATAGATTTGCTGAGGATATTTGCCAAATTCACAAATTCACAAATTCATCCTTTGTGAATTTGCCAAAATTCACAAAGGATGACTGTTTAGGAGACACAAGAAAAATACACGCAATTTAACAAGATACTAATAACAGTAATAATTACTATAATGTTAATATAATTTTAATCATTCAGTCATGTATATTATTTTATCTTCACATCTACAATGTTAACAAATCACTGTTAATAGTTCATGTAATAACTGACATCTGTTGTATGTCCGTTAGTGCCCACTGCCTGTCAACAGCAGGGCCAGGCACTCCCAGGCAGCCTGGCTCTCATGTATGCTTTAACCCTCTGCTTTTTGGTCTCCTTTTTGCATCAAATAAAGGGCATGAATAAGCAAGTCTCTGAAACAGACACGTTAATGGATCCCAGGTGTAAAGAGACCCTCAGCTTCCTAATAATCAGAGCAGTACTAAATAATCCAGAGAACGATGAGATATTGCTCCATGGCCACCAGGTCACTAAAAGTTAAATGTTGGGCAACATTGCCTTGGCAGGATTTAGTGAAAACATGTCTGTATATTTCCTGTGACCAGCAAGTCTGGGTATTAAATGCTCACTGGGCATGAGGAGATCTGTTCATCACAGCCCTGCTGGTGACAACCAGGCCCAGGAAGCAGCTGAAGTGTCCTTACTGGGAAAGGGGTGAAAAAACACAGTGGGTGCAGGTGGAGCAATGAACAGAGACAGGAGGAGTGAACAAGGTGTACAGAAATGGATAGACAAGGATGGTATCTATTTATATAAATGTAAAAACATATTAGTCACAAGCAATACTCTATAATTTCCACAGATATGTAGGCTAGAAGGGTATACATCAAATATAGTAGATTGAGCATCCGTGGGGGTAGGGGAATGGGGAATGAAGAGGGAAAAAGAATAACAAATAACTGATTTGGACACTGGCCCACAGTGTCCACAGCATCATGGATGAGACAAAATAAATCCACATGGACTACAGAGTACTGTGGAGGAAAAGGGAGGGCACGACTTCTCCCTCAAGGGGAAAGTAAGCCTCAGAGTGCCTCCACTACCCTCTCAAGAGGAAAGGCTTACCTTTCCTCCACAACACTTACCTTGACAGGCTTTTATTGGATACAGGTAAAGCTCATTAATCATTATCAGGCAGTGAGGATCAAACAATAGATAACATACAAAGAACTCTGAGGCCCTATTTTGAGTCAGGGTCAGATAGCTAAAGGGCCATAAAACTTTGGGGAACAAACTCACTTCCTGCTTGGACCCTTATCATTTAATTGAGAGCATTCTAAACAAAGCAGGTTTCACAGAATTTTACCTATTCTTTCTTAGGCCTGATAGCCCTAGGGAACCCGCCCTTTCCATCACAGGGCTGCACCCACCACCTGCATTGTTTCAGGCTTAAGTTAGGCAGGGGAAGTAAGGCAGCCAAGAGATTAAGAGACTTCTTGCAGACAGAATGAGGACTCAGGCTGTGTCAAAGCCAAGGGGCAAGGGCCCATCACCCCTTTTCTGTAGCCCCCAAGTCCTTCCCCGGGGGCCCCTGTGATCATGCTTGTCTTAGGTCATCCCTCCCTTGGGGAATCTTACCCATCTTTGGCTAGCCAATCAAGCATTGAGGCAGGCAGGGTGAAGTAAAAGGAGCAGAGGCAGTGCCCCTGTCAGGGAGATAAGCTTTGTCTCCTTAGTGGCTTATGGTCCAAAGGTCACTCACTCAGCCTTAGCCATGGTGGGGTTACAGATCCTGAAACCAGG
Source organism: Anoura caudifer (assembly GCA_004027475.1). NCBI lineage: Eukaryota > Metazoa > Chordata > Mammalia > Chiroptera > Phyllostomidae > Anoura > Anoura caudifer. The sequence goes on along the minus strand of PVKU01015730.1, from coordinate 11,531 downwards.
CAGGGCAGTTCCCAAGAAATAACAAATATATAAAACTATACAACATGAGTGGCACAGATTAATGATGGTAATGTAGTGTGTACTGAGAAATATGGCAAAAAAAAACCAAACAGAACTACTATTTTTAAAAAAACATAAAACAAACAAACAAAAAAAACAAAATGTATACCGTGGAGATACTCAGAGAGTGGTAATTTCGGGATAACCTATTGAAAGCTTGAATTTAAGTTTTGAGACTTAATTTTTCATGACCTTTCAATCTCAGAGAGTCATTTCAACTAATCAATTAAGATAAAGATCAACCGAGGGAATTTACTGATATTTTTTCAGTGGCTGTGGAAAATGCAACCTTTCCTTCTTCAGGAAAATAAGGTACATTGGCTGCCACTGGTTCTGACTGGTTCTGGCCATTTGTGCTGGTCTTGTGTGGCCTGCATCCTCAAGGCAGTGTTCTTCTGCAAGCAAAGCTGTGATGAGGGTGCCACTGCATTTAAGAGCATGGAGCTCAGGCATCCACACAAGCCCTGGGGAGCTCAGTGATGTGAGAATGAAAGGAAGCATGAGAATCTAGTTTTAGCCAAGATATTTTCTAAACCATAAACAATCTCCAGAGACAGGCATATTCAATATGGTGTTGATAATTCTTTTGATTTTTAAAAACCATGGCATCTGGAAACATTCTAAAGTTATAAAAAAAAATAAATGTGAAGCATGGTGGGGTAGTGCAGACAGATCACAGACTCCAAATATCCCTAAGAGAATTCTACATTATATACATATTTTATGTATTAGGGGTATTCTCTTTAATTTCTAGACAGGACCAGAACCAATTACCTGTAAGAATGAACATAATTCAGCTTGTGGGAATGCTGTACTTGTGTACAAGGCATATGTGCGTGTGTGTGTGTGTGCACGTGGGCTCCCCTAAAGGCTGTGTGTAACAGACCAGCAGACTAGGTGAACACATTGCTTCTTAAGAGTCATAAACTATAGGAATTAATGAGCTTTTGTGACACAGCCAACCCAGATTTGAATTGTCTAGAGCAGTATCGAGTCAAGAGGAAGCAAGCAAACTGCATTATTGTTGGATCAAAATAAAAATAGTAGCTTCCATTTTTTATTCTGCTATGCCTGTTATTTCAATGTATAGGACATCAGTTTAATTCAGAATCACAAATTATCAGAACTGGAAGGGACCAAAAATATCACCCCATCCTCTCACTTGAGGCTATGAAATGGGGGCCTTGCAAGGAACAGTTTTTTACCTACCACTACCAAGCACATTAAGAATACAATTGGTATCCCAGCTGGTGTGGCTCAGTGGATTAACACAGGTCTGCAAACCGTAGCCAAGTCTCCAGGTGGGAGTGTGTGAGAGGCAACAGACGGATGTATCTCCAACACATCGATGTTTCTCTCCTTCTCTTTCTCCTTCTCTTCCTCTCTCTCTAAAAGTAAATAAAATCTGTTAAAAAAAGAGAATGAAATTAGCAAAATAGGGTTCCTGCTTTGCATTTCAGAGCACTTTCTTTCATTTTGCTGAGTCTTTGCTGCTAATAGACACCACATATAGGGGCTCCAATACAGATGAATAGAACAAGTATAACACCTCCAGTGACCAGGAAGGGATGCCAGAAGTTCATGTAAGTAACTAAATGAAACCAAAACACTACACCTTTTAAGCAGGAAGCATGGAATTAAAAACAAACAGGAAGTATAACACCATCACATTTTACATTTAAATGCAATAAACCAATGAGCGCAGAAATTAATCCCTGAATCATAGACAGCCAAACAGGTTACTTAGGGCACAGGCTGTGGAGACTGTCAGCATGGTTCACATTCTTGGTGGGCTCTGTATTAGCTAGGCAACCTCAGCAAATCACTTAACCTGCCTAAGCCTCTATTTCATCTGGAAAATGAGGGTAGCAACTAGTTTATGCTGGAAGGAAGGAAGGAAGGAAGGAAGGAAGGAAGGAAGGAAGGAAGGAAGGAAGGAAGGAAGGAAGGAAGGAAGGAGTTTGATATTCAATAGGGGTATATGTTACCATCTAGTGGATCAGTGACCTTTAAAAATTAGTATTTCACAGAAGGCAATCAACTATTAACTCAAATGTGCTAGAGAATTTTCTACTACTTTTGAGGTCCACCTTATTAAACGAATGAGTGCTCTTTAATACTATCTTATGCCCTTTGATTACTGGCATGTGAATTTCTGCAATCTTTCTGGAATTGTCTTCATGGTCCATTACACTTTATAGTTTAAAAAGAGCTTCTCCATCTATTGAATGGGTTTTAGAATTTGTTAGACCTGGGTTTGAATCCATTACCTACCTCTTACGTTACCCTGATATTCCACTTATCTCCTCTGTCAGAGGAAGTTGATTGTGACTACTTTCAAGGATTATATGAGGATTAAATTGCTGTAAGATTTGTGGTATTTATGATTGACTTAAGACTTTAGGCCAAGATGGAGGCATAGGTGGACACACTGTGCCTCCTCGCACAACCAAAATTAAGGACAACAAAGATTTAGAAACAAGAAAACATCCAGAACTGATAGAAAATTGAACTGTACGGAAGTCTGACAATCATTCATCCAGACAGTAAGAGGAGCAGGGTGGCAGCAGGAAAAAGTGGAAGTTGGCTGACCCGGGCATTCAGGCAGTGGCTGGCAAATCCCAGGGTACAGGCGTCGGCTAGCAGATCCCAAGTGCACAGGCAGTGGCTAGCAGACCCCGGGCACGAAGTGGCAATGGGCAGACCCAGTGAGGCTGTGCAAGGCAGCTGGCTGACCGGGCAGTCCTACAATCACACACAGATAATCCAGGTGAAGGGGAAGCAGCAGAAGGAACTGGAATCCGAGAGAGAGCGGGGCAAGCACCATTGTTCCCTCTCGGACCCTGCCTCCACATCCAGGTCACAACCCAGTGACTGGGCTGCCCCATCCTGGGGAACACCTAAGGCTCCACCCCTCACTACATAACAGCCACAACCAGACAAAAAAAACACACAAAAATGGCTCAAATGGGAGAACAGATCAAAGCCCCAGAGCCAATTCATATAAGTGACCAAGAAATAGCCAACCAATCAGATGCACAGTTCAAAGCCCTGGTGATCAGGATGCTCACAGAATTGGTTGATTTTGCTCACAAATTAGATAAACAAATGAAGGCTACAATAAGTGAAATGAAGGAAAATGCACAGGGAACCAATAGTGATGGGAGGAAAACTGGGACTCAAATCAATGGAGTGGACCAGAAGGAAGAAATAAACAACCAAACAGAAAAGAAGGAAGAAACAAGAATTCAAAAAAATGAGGAGAGGCTTAGGAACCTCCAGGACATCTTTAAACATCCCCACACCTGAATTATAGGAGTACTAGAAGGGGAAGAGGAAGAGAAACAAGTGGAAAACTTATTTGAACAAATAATGAAGGAGCACTTCCCCAATCTGGCAAAGGAGATAGACTTCCAGGAAGTCCAGGAAGCTCAGAGAGTCTCAAAGAAGTTAGACCCAAGGAGGAACACACCAAGGCACATCATAATTACATTAGCCAAGATTAAAATGAAGGAGAGAATCCTAGAAGCAGCAAGGGATAAGGGGACTGTAAGCTACAAAGAAGTCCCCTTTAGACTGTCAGTTGATTTCTCAAAAAAGACCTTACAAGCAATGTCAGAGACCCCGGCTCTTGGGGTCCATGGCGTTGTAGATGAACCAAAACAAATTCACACAGACTACCGAATCCTGTGGAAAAAAAGGGCGAGCAGCTTCTCTCTCAAGAGGAGCCAAAGCTGCAGCCTCCACCATGACAGGCCCTTATTCTATTTCTTCTCACATTACAACATAGTCCTCACTCACTATACCCAGTTACAACAAAGGAGCCAATGCCCCTAATCACATCACAAAAGAAGGATATTAGCAAATGAAAGGCAAAAGTGGTTGAGCCAGTTACACTGCAAGGTTTAACACTTGCAGGGTGAGGGAGTTTTCAGCATAAAGCAGCTTAGGTATATTGCAAATCTGATTACCCAGGATAGAACCTATTTGTGGGCATGAGTCCTGTGCATCTCCGAGTGGGAGCTGGCTCACACCATGCAGAAGAGTCTGCCACATCTCCCCCCATTTGTTTTAATAGAACCGCTGTAATCCCACAAAGCTTGCTGCTTGCTGGTGTTCCACATGACCCTGGGAAAATATTTTGCAAATATATCAAAATACATAAAACATTATTATAATCAGTAAGCAACCAGTGGTTCCAAAGACCCACATTCTCAGATTAAGCCCAATCATTGTCAGGCAGTAATGGTCAAATAGATAACATTCAAAGAACTCTGAGGGCCTATTTTGAGTCAGGGTCAGATAGCTAAAGGGCCATAAAACTTTGGGGAAACACTTGTTTCAGGCTTGGACCCTTATCATTTAAATTGAGGGTACCAGCAAAGTAGGTTTCATAGGATTTTATGCTTTCTTTGTTAGGCCTGATTACCCTGGGGAACCTGCCCTTTCCAGCCCAGGGCTGCACCCACCTCCGGCATTGTCTCAGGCTTAAGTGGAGCTGGGGAAGGCTAGTAGCCAAGAGATTAGGAGACTTCTTGCAGGGAGAATGAGGACTCAGGCTATGTCAGAGCCGAGGGGTGGGGGTCCATCACTCCCTTTTTTCTACAGCCTCCCAAGACCTTCCCTGAGGGCCTCCCACATGATCGTGCCTGTCTTAGGTCACCCCTCCCTTGAGGGGTCTTACCCATCACTGGCTAACTGACCAAGCATTGGGGGCAAGGCAGGGTGAAGCGAAGTGGGCAGAGGCAGTGATCCTGCCAGGAAGAAAAGCTTTATCTCCTCAGTGGCTTATGGTCCCAAGATTTCTCACTCAGCCTTAGCCATGGGGGTTACAGCTTCTGAAGCCAGGCAGGGCAGTTTCCAACATCTAATCTCCCCTTTTTGTACTGTACATGCAATTGTAGTTATTAAACCTGTGAAACCCACAATTTTCAGTTCATAGAAAGTTTTTAGGGTTCAACCATTGAACATTATGGGGCATCCAGGGGTTGTTGCTCTTTGCAGGAGGTGCCTGAGCCTCGGCCCCTGTCATTGGGGCAGGCTCCATCCTCCTCTGTTGGCAGACCCAGGCCCGTGAGTGATGGTGTAAGTGTCCATTTTCGTTCTGATTGTTCAGGGTCAGCTGGGTCATCTGGTCTGTTAGTTGATCGGTTCTCAGCTCCAGGTAGCAGAGCTTGGTGTCTGTCCTGCTCACGATAAGGCTTTACTCTTTTGGCTGGTAGCCAGGCAGGATCTGTAGGGATGGAAAGAAACACACACGCCCTCTTCCCCAAGTTAAGAAATCTACAGAGGCTTTGCCAAGAGCCATCTCCCAGCAAATCTCTATATAAAACCTGAGGATAAGATGACTTTGGCTCCTTCTTCTGAAAATGTTTCTCAGTTGGAGTACAAAGCGATTCATGACAATTTAGAAAATTATAGGTAAACATGACTAACAATCAAATTTTGGGGGAGAAGGACTCATGACTCCTCCTTTTTCTGTTTAAGAAGATTTTCAAAAATGCAATGAGCCCATTCTACAAATTGTCTGACCAGTTGGATTATAAGATATTCCTGCTTTAAGTTGGATACTCCAACACTGAAGAAAAACTGAGTAAAATGGGCAAGGTATACAGGGCTATTATCAGTTTTGATTTGCTGAGGCCATCCTAAATGATTAAAGGCCTCAAGCCAGAGGGCTTGTATATTTTCAGCTTAGCTTGGAAAGACAGGCCCCCTGCTGTTTCTGGAAGCTGCAATGCATTCACAGTTTTCAAGGAAAGTGGGAAAGATGGGATGGGGGCGAGGTGCTCTGAAAAAATATGTTTTAGACAAAAAATGGTTGCACACCAAGGGCCTTTTGTGACTCAACTGATTAACTGTTTCCTTCAGGAGAATAGCCAGTTCTTACCCAAGGAAACAATCAGTGTTTACCGGCACTGAGTTAAAAAATGGTACTTTGTCTTCCGCGGAAAAGGGCTAGTTTTACACAGAAGACAATATACCTGTATTTCATTTTTACAATAAAGGTCATGGCTCTTGCATAAACAAGGAGGATTCTTAATATTTTTTGACACGTTGCACCCCCATCCCACTTATACCATGCTTTAGATTGACAAATGTATGAACACGTTCACAACTCTCAAAAACAGTTTTTTCTGTACTGGCAAATACATTTACTTTAAAAAAAAAAAAATGGTCGCAAGTGTGCTGGTGTGTCCGGGCTTATGGAAGATCTCCCCCCAGCATGCACCAGACCGGGGAGAAAAAGAGGCTAGGGAAACCAATCTCTTCTCCATGCAGCTTCTCTGACCCACAAAGAGACATTCAGCGGTGATGCTGCGGCATCCCGCGGGTCACCGCCAGGGGCATGTGTCCCCGAGGCACAGCACGCAAGGTGACTGGGCCTCAGCGCGAGCCGGCCCCAACGCAGGGCGTGGAACCCCACGCCACTCCAGGCCACGTATGGCGCGAGGCTAACTGCAGCTGGCATGAACCGGGAAGGAAGGGCCTAGCTAGTGTGTATCCGTCCCTTCCCTTCCATACTTCCAAAATGTAAAGATCCCTTATCTGGGAGAAAATCAGGATCCCCAAGATGCTGCTGAACCTAAAACATTGCTCTAGTTCTTAGAGATCCTGTTCCCCATGGTTGAGGTCTGCAGAAACCTTCAAAGGAATAATTTTAATGGGCTGCAAGATGTGGCTTAAAAGAAAGAATTTGCTGAGATGCCTGTAAATTGTCCTGTAAGTAGTTGATGTTTTTAAAGCTGATTAAAGGGAAAATGTTTGCTCTTTCTCCCAAGCCCAGACCTTGCTTGAGGTTGCCTCAGGGCAAAAGCTTGGGAGAGGTAGCTAAGCTTCTGCTTACTGAAGAAGGTAGAGTTGCAAAGCAGTCCCAAGAGAGAGTGACCTAGGAAGAAAATCCTATTCCTCTGAATCCAACACACCCTACGACATTCCTGAAAAGCACTCAGGGTTGTCGGCTCTTACCTGGGCTGATGTGCAAGTACTCCCACCAAGTTGGTGTGTTGTCCAAAATGATGATGGCTTGTGGCCTCTGAGTCCCTATTCCGGGGCATCAGCTGATGCAGACACCAACCAGCAGTGTCCATGTCATTATGGTTAAAATAAAACATACACACAGACTACAGAGTCTGGTGGAGGAAAAAGGACGACAATATGGCTTTTCTCTCAAGGGCAGGAAAAGCCACGGCCTCCACCATGACAGGTCTTTATTCTATTTCTTCTCACATTACAACATAGTCCTCACTCACTATACCCAGTTACAACAAAGGAGCCAATGCCCCTAATCACATCACAAAAGGAGGATATTAGCAAATGAAAAGGCAAAAGTGGTTGAGCCGGTTACACTGCAAGTTTTAACACTTGCAGAGTGAGGGAGTTTTCAGCAAAAAGCAGCTTAGATGTATTGCAAATTTGATTACCAGGATAGAACCTATGTGTGGGCATGGGTCCTGTGCATCTCCCAGTGGGAGCTGGGCCCACGCCATGCAGAAGGGTCTGCCACAAGGCATGAAGGGGCTGGAAAGAAGTACTCCAGTCATGAAAGCCAAGGACCTACATCCAAGACTGCTCTATCCAGCAAAGCTGTCATTTAGAATGGAAAGGAAGATAAAGTGCTTCTCAGATAAGGTCAAGTTCAAGGAGTTCATCATCACCAAGCCCTTATTATATGAAATGTTAAAGGGACTTATCTAAGAAAAAGAAGATAAAAAATATGAACAGTAAAAAGACAGCAAACTCACAGGTATTAACCACACCTAAAACAAAAGCAAACTAAGGAAACAGCTAGAACAGGAGTAGAAAAACAGAAATGGAGATCACATGGAGGGTTAACAACAGGGGAGTGGGAGGAGGAGAGATGGGGAAAGGGTACAGAGAATAAGTAGCATAGATGGTGGGTAGAAAATAGACAGGGGGAGGGCAAGAATAGTGTGGGAAATGTAGAAGCTAAAGACCATCTGACACATGGACATGAACTAAAGGGGGGAATGTGGGTGGGAGGGTGTGTGCAGGGTGGAGGGAAATGATGGGGGAGAAATAGGACAACTGTAATAGCATAATCAATAAAATATATTTTGAAAAAAAAACTGACTTAAATGGTATTTATTTAAACAAACAAACAGCTTCTCACAATCCCTGGCACATGGGGGATGACAAATCTAGAGTAACCATTATTATTCCCATCTACAGTGACTTTCCTCAAGTGGCAGTGCTTGGACTGAAGCTGCCATTCTGTATTTACCAAAACAGTTCATCCTCACAGAATTACAAGGTCTCACTTCAAACTTTCCAAAGTGCCCCTTCTGGAAGCTCCTTCTTCAGAAAGTCTGTCTCCCCTCAGCAGTCTTTACTCGATTACATTGTTGGCTGTCCATAGCTGGGCCCCCAGGCTCAGCCCCATGACTAGACCACTGATGAGGAGAAAAAGTCTGCACAGCTGGCAGCCACGTGGACCTGGTCTGAGCCAGCAGTTCCCAGAAGACCCCATGCACCTAGCAGCCATGGAGCTTGTGGGAAAAGCAAGCATGATGTGAAGCGTTGGTGGAGGTTTCTGGAGCATGTGCCTGGAACATGTGCCTGGCTCAGCTCTGCCTGCCACAGCACTAGCAGAATATGCTGCTGCTTCCTGGGATGCACAGGGAGGTACAGAGCAGCACAGGGCTCAGAGACCTGAATCAGGTCCCCTCTGCCCACCTAGTCTGCTTTCCTCTCAGATCCACTGTCAACCCCTATTTCAGTCCAATGTGATGAGTAAAGACTTGCATAAGAATCACTGGTTCCCAACTATGTTTCTTTCCATTTTAACTATGTGAGAATTCTGTTCACCAGCATCTTCTTTTAATCTTCTATGGAAAGAACACACATTACATGATTCAGTTTTACTGACACTCTTATGTGAATCTTCCAAAATGCACACATGATAAGTCATCTCATAAATATCTATTAAATGCCTACCACATTCTAGGCCTTCTTACAAGTGCTTTTGATATAGAGGTTTGTGCCCTCATGAAGCTTGTTATAAACACTATTGACCTGCCTCACTGTGGTCTCAAAACAATGTAGAAAATGGATGTTGACTTCAAGGTGAAGAAATCATATGAAATTCTAATAATTCATGATAGAATATTTCCCATATTGTTGCCAGGTAACACCTCAAGGTCAACTAAGGCAGAAATATAAGCGAAAGTTACAGTTACAGTGTGCTCTGACCTGCTCCCCAAGGCTGCAATGTTATGGACAGTTCTTCTATCATCACCATATTAATTCTGATCTCTTGATATGTGACAGGTATTGTATGATCAGGAAAAGCCAATCAATTACATTTACATTGGGGGCCTCGAACTAATTCTCCCATCATAGCAGGCTGACCAGACCAACAGGCTTATATTTCACAGGCCCAGAAAGACTAGATATACATAAATACATATATACATATTATATTATATATTATATGTTACAATTTACTATATATTATATACATATGTCAACCAGTGGTTGTGGGTGCCAATTCAATGTCAAGAGGAATCTTCAATTTGAGGTGCAGCGAAGATGGAATCTTTATTCATACAAACAGTTCCATCATGACACAGCACAGCTGTGAGAACACAGCACCCAGTGTGGCACAGCTCAGTAGCAGTATAGCTCATCTATGAAGCAGCATGGCTGTGACACTGTACTGGGGTGAGGCCCTTCTCCACATAGACAGCTCTGCCGTTCTCTGGGCAGCTCCATTTGCTCTCATCCAGTTGGCTCTGCCCAGTCTGGAGACACATCTTTAGTGTTACAGCTCCAGCAAGGAAAGCACAGTCTTCAGTCTTTGGTGGAAAGAGAAAACACACTTTGGGAACTAGAGGGGAGCTGACATACATAGAAGTTCCCATCTCTGGTCCCTGATGGGTCTTTCTTCATGCAAGTGAAGACTAAAAATCCTCACTGTTGGACTGGTCCAAACTCACTATATTGATTAGTCAGAATGGGGTTACTCTAATCAGTCAGTGAAGATACTATTAGCAGTGTGACTTCACAGCTCGGACTAAACAGGGAAATTCTCAGTCCTTTGGTGTGGAGAAAAAGGAGGCTGCACTGGGGATGGGGTCAAGGGATTAGCCAGGATGAGCTGTTGCTGGCATTTCTCCCTGGTTGCAAATCTGATGAGGTGGGTTCCTTAGAATGTACAATTGATTTATGCCTGTGGGGGGAAAGAGAAAAAAGGGAAAGGTGCAGGCATGGTCCTGGGTGGGACAGAGCACACAGGGACCTTCATACTGAAGTTTTTGGTTTTTTTTTTTTTTAAGGCTGGGGATTTAGGGGAGATCTTAGGGAGTATCTCAATAGAAAATTAATCAGCTTCATGCTGATGTACCAAAGTGAGATTTATTCCCTTAAATACATCCATCCTTGGGTATGGTTGACAAATGGTACTAATTGGATTTCTGCTATCTATCTCACTGATAGATGATTTAAGCTATTTACCCTCTGGTTGGGTAGGAAATGTGCAAACCATTTACTCAGCTGTCCTTGGTTTAGGGAAGATAAGATTTACTAGATGGCTGCAAGCTGCTTATTTAACTATCTGACTTAGTTTTCAAAACCCCCTTGAACAATGCCAGTTACTAGCAAAGAACTGCAACCATAAGGAGCACAAAATTCTGTCTGCTTCTCTTTGGTTCCTAATATATATTCCACAGAAGAGGTGATGACCTAAATGACCCCTAAGAACTCACAGTGTCATTGGAGCCAAGATAAACACACACAAATCCCTTACCATGAGTGTGCCCACATCTTTCCCAGCATGAAGCATCCTCAGTTCTGAGTTCAAACCTCAGCCCTGGCTTGGCCTCAGACTCAGCTTGCAGCACTTCCTGTCTTTCTCATGTCAATGCCTCAGAATTTGGAGAAGGAAAAGGGAGTATGCTGACTATCAATTGTTCCCCTACCAGTGCCAGTAGCTTTGCCTCCAAACGTCTGGTTTGATATTTTTCCTATTGATTTGAGTTCTTATTTAGATACCCATATGTTAAAAGGCCTAATAATTTCAGAGAGAAAGCAAGGTCTATTATTTCATTTCTCAGAGATTTCTGGTAATTGTAGAAATCTCAGGGTAAAGGCACTGGCAATGAGCAAAATGTAATTCATATCAGGTTTTCCATCATGGCTGCCAGATAATGTGCTGGATGTTCTATGTGGTTAGAAGTCCAGGTGATCATCATAAAATCCCTGCAAATAAACTTGTTTCATGCAAGAAAGAAATGATGCTTGGATGCAGGGGGCCAATCACGGTGACTGGATTAAGCACTCATGTGAAAAGTTGGTTAAATTTTGTTCCCTGAATTTGAAATTCTCCTGGGTATAATCTTGACCTCAAGGATAACAGTCTGAGAGTTGCTCAGAAATGAAGTAACCTTTGTGGTAAGAATATGAGTATTAAGGCCTGTGGTGGATTGGAGGTGATTGTGCCCGAGTTTGGA
>PVKU01015729.1:0-17174 GCA_004027475.1 Anoura caudifer | reverse complement strand
TGCACCAGTCTGCATTCCCACCAACAGTATACTAGGGTTCCCTTTTCTCTATGTCCTCTACAACACTTGTTGTTTGTTGATTTGTTTATGATGGCCATTCTGACTGTTGTGAAGTGGTATCTCATTGTGGTTTTAATTTGCAGCCCTCTGATGGCTAGTAATGCTGAGCATCCTTTCACATGTCTCTGCTTCCTTGGAGAAGTGTCTGTTCAGGTGCTTTGCCCATTTTTAAATTGGGTTCCTTGTCTCCCTGGAGTGGAGTCATGTGAGTTCTTTATGTGTTTTGGACATCAAACCCTTCTCCAAGGTATCATTGGCAAATATATTTTCCTGTACGGTTGATTCTGTTTTCTTTTTACTGATGTTTTCTTTAGCCGTGCAGATGATTTTTATTTTGATTGGATCCCATTTGTTCATTCATTCCTTTATGTCCCTTGCTCTAGGGGACATATGGCTGAAAATATTGCTGCATGGAATATCTGAGATTTTCATGCCCATGTTCTCCTCTAGGACTTTTATAGTGTTGTGACTTATATATAAGTCTTTTATTCTTGAGTTTATTTTTATGTATGGTATAAGTTGGTGATTGAGTTTCATTTTTTTGCCTGTAGCTGTCCAGATCTCCCAACACCATTTGTTGTAGAGGCTATTTTTACTCCATTTTATGCTCCTGCCCCCTTTGTCAAATATTAATTGACCATAGAGATTTGGGTTTATTTCTGGGCCCTCTATTCTGTTCCATTGATCTATGTGTGTGTTCTTATGCTAGTACCAGACCAGATCTATATGCCTGTTCTTATGCCTGTACTTATGCTGTTTTGGTTACCATGGCCTTTTAATATAGTTTGATGTCAGGTATTGTTGTCCTTCATACTTTGTTCTTCTTTCTCAAAATTACTGTGGCTATTTGGGGTCATTTATGGCTCTGTATAAATGTTTGAAATATTTGTTCTATATCTGTGAAATATATCACTTTTAATTTAATAGGGATTGCTTTGAATCTATAAATTGCTTTGGGTAGTATGGACATTTTCATGATGTTAGTTCTTCCAATCCATGAACACAGTATATGCTTCCATTTATTTGTGTCTTTCTTAATTTTTTCTGTAGTTTTGTGTTGTTTTCTGAGTATAGGTGTTTTGCCTCCGTGGTTAGGTTTATTCCTAGATACTTTATTGTTCTTGTTGCTGTAGCAAATGGGATTTTTTTCCTGATTTCTGTTCCTGGTATTTCATTTTTGGTGTACAAGAATAACTTCAATTTCTGAATATTGAGTTGTCCCCATTTTAATCTACTGCTTTTTCTATTGGACCACTTTGGATCAGTCAGTAGGCAGTAAAATTTAGTGAGTAATGGAGTGCCATGTGTGATGCTTGCCTATATGTGTACATCCTTGCTGGAAGGCAATCATGATTTATGCTTTATAAGTATTCATTAATGTTCATTTTATTTATTTGGCTACCCATATGCTTCCTAGGTGCAAATCAAGCTAGGGCAAGTGCAGACAAACAGCCATAAAATTTGGATGCTTTCATTCAAATTGGGGCTGCCTATTTGAAAAACATACTTCTTGGTGATGGAAATGGCTTTAGTATAGATTTTATTCATTATTGCATCTATATGGATGGATACTTTCAAAAAAGTCTCTGAAAAATATTTGTGGTTACTAGAATATTTTCTGATGTAGACACCCTTTTAAACATCATCACCACATTTGGCATAATAGGGAATTCGTCTAGAATGTTTCTGGGAAGGCTGCCTGGTTTAATGGAGAAAAGAATGGATTTTGAAACTGGTTAGATTTGAATTATAGTCACTAACAGTATGACCCTAGGCAAGTTATTTAACTTCTCTGAACTTCACTTATCATATCCTTTGAACTGGAATTTAACAACCCCATCTTTCCTTCTTTGTGTGAGAATGAAAATCAGATCCAGGGCCAGGCACATAGATGCCATTCAGTAAATATTACCTCTCTCTGTCTCCTCACCCAAGCTCTGTTAATTTATCCATTAGTTACCCACAGGCATACATTTAGGAATATGCCTACTGCTCTATGCCGAAATTCACCACTTGCAAGTAATATCTATTTTCCTTTCTTCAAAGGCCCCCTATGTTCTGCCCCACCCCCCAGTTCTACAGGTTTCCCAAATGGGCAGGTACAGGATGCTCTGTAATGTACCAGAGGCTGTTGCTTAATCTCCTGGTCATCCCTTCCAATTGCTCTTTGCATGCTCCATATGCAGGCAAACTCAGGTTTTGGGGCCCACATATGTGCCATGCATTGCATTCCCTCTTGTACCCAAATCCATCTCAAGGGTTAAAAGACCAGGCTCAGACTTGTCCATGGAGTAGATTTCCCAAGCTGCCCTTGTCCCTACACCACTTGATTAAAAGGTGTCATATCAAACTCAATTGGGCTTTATTTATATGAACTATAATCTGAGTGACTGGTGGTGCCTTCCACCTTCAAGTCACCCCAAAGCATTTTGCAAGGTAACATGACAAGCACTGAGGCCACACAGGCCAGTGCAGTGGCTGCCACCTAACACTTCACCATTAATTATGACCAGCCTGGGATCATCAGGCCTGTTTTTATTGGAAGAGCAGAGAGGAAGGGAATGTTAGCTGGCAGTTTTCCTATGTACCCTTTATGAAAGTGCCTTTGGCTCTTCAAATTTCACCTGAATAACCAGCTCAGGAGAATTGCCTCAATCAAAAAGCAGAAGGCGATGGTGCCAAACTAATGCCAGGGTGATACCTCAGGACATTGATCAAATAGGCATGGCCTGACAATTGGTTTTTGTCCTCCACCTCCTTTTCCCTCTTCTATTCTTTTTTTCCTACTTTTTCCTTGTTTTCCTCTTTTCCCAATTTCCAGCATGTTCTCAAGAGGAGGTCAGCCAAGGGGTGGATAGTGTGTCATTTTAAAGTAATCCCTATTCTTTCCACTTTTCTCATTCCATACCATCATTGCATTTACAGTAGGAAAGATTGGGAAGTGAAGCTGCTATAGTAGCCTGGGCTTCTTTCCCTGTAGCACTCAAATCACTTTAACTACTTGTTCAAAATTTCTTATTCCAGTAAGATTAATGGAAGCAAGGGCTATGTCTGTGTTGGTCACCTCTCTATCTTTAGTGCTTGGCAGGCATACACAGTAAACCCTAAAAAATATTTGTTAACTTAAAAGTTAGTAAGTATTTAAGAACTTTGTTCCTGGTATCTTATTTCCTGCCTTGGTTGTAAGCTGCCCACCCCCCGCCCCAATTTGTAGGTTACCTTGTTTGTTTCCATATCTCTCAGAGCAAATTGTAACTCAAGGCCTTCAAAGAAATGAAATGAAGTCCTCTTCCCTAGGCCTTCTAATTGGTTTGAATTTGAAACTAGACTTGCATCGTTTTTTTTTTGTCTGACTGCCAATAGAGTCATTCTATCTTGCATTCACATCTGTATCCTTTGGGAGCCCTGTAAAAGGAAGTTTGTCATTGACATACATTTGATGCAGGCTAAATTTGAGGTTGAGCTTTTCCCTCTTGGACCCCGCAGATGACCACCTGTGCCTTGGTAAAAAGAGAATTATAGGAGTGCTCTCAAGTCAAAGAAGCCTAAGATTAGACATAGCAGATTTGTTTTTGGTGGGCAGTGGGTGGCATACAGGCAGCCCATTCCTCCTCTTTTCTCTCCCTTGATTATTTACACTGCCTGAGGGTGGAGCTGAGATTCTGGGAGAAAAACTGTACCCTGGCTTGGTGAATATTTGATATTCCAGTAGAGAAACTTTTAACACATTTGGGTTGCCAGCCTTTTTGAAGTTTCAGTACTACTCAGCCATAAGAAAGGCTTTAATACTGTCATTTGCAAGAACATGGGTGGACTTTGAGAATACCATGCTAAGTGAAATAAGACAAAAAAGTTAAGAACCATATGATTTTACTCATATGTGGGACATAAACCTGAAAGAAACAAGTGAACAATACAAGGAAAATAATAATAAAAAAAAAAACCTCATAGACACAGACAACAGATGGTGTTTACCAGAGGGGAGGGGGAGGTGTAAAGAGGGTCAAATATATGGTGACAAAAGATTATTTGATTTTGGGTGGTGGGCACACAATGCAATTTGAAGATCATGTATCATAGAATTATACACTTGACACCTATATAATGTTATTAACCAATGTCACTACAATAAAATTAATAAAAAGAAAGAAAAAAGGAAAGTGAAGACCTGAAGAAAACTTCCCCAACCACAGGCTGGGTTTTCAGCTTTTAAAAGCTACAGCTTCTTCTTTTTTAATTAAATATTTTATGGTTATTCTGTTACAGTTGTTCTAGGTTTTCCCCATTGCCCTCCTTTGCCCAGCCCACTCCCCTGTCCCATAGTCATTCCCCACCCTGTTGTCCATGTCCATGGGTCATTTATATTTGTTCTTTAAGCCCTTCCCCTTCTTTCTACCCTTATCTCCCCCTGCTTCCACTCTGGTCACTGTCAGTCTGTTCCTTGTTCCCATGCCTCTAAACTACCAACAGATTTACTCATTTCTCTTCTTGTTTTATTCCCTTCCCAGATGTTTGATAATCAGTAAATGCCTCATAACAGCTCCCCCTGGGCAGGTATGGAGCCAGGTGTTTGATTTAGATCATGAAACAATATAGAAACTCAAGGACTATGTTGAGATTGGGGTTGGGAGGTGAAGGTTTCTTTCTTTTCAGGGTTAAACAGAAACAAGAACTTAGAATTCTAGAGCAAAAGCCTTGAATTGTTTATATGTATCATTGGCGAAGAATAATTATTTGCTGTAATAGCAACTGCTCACATCTTCTCATCTGAAGATCTAGGTTCAAGGACTGGCTATACCATTTAATGATTTCAGGCATGTATTTAATGTTTCTGAGTTTCAGTTTTATTAATCCATAAAATGGAAATGCTGATAATAATTGTTACCTTATAGGGATTGATGATAATAACTAAGCCAGTGGGGAAAGAATTAAGTCCGATAAAGAATGGAGAAGCATTTTGTGAAAGGTAAAATGATATTACAATCTAAAAAGCTTAAGAAGACACCCAATTCATGTCTCTTCTAGTTTAGGACTTTGTAAACTATGCTTGTCCCCACCCTTCCAGATTAGTCCAAGTAGGAAAATCATCTTTCCTACTTAGAAATTCGGAATTCATCAGTATTGATAATGTCTCTTATGGTGTAATCAGAGATAGTGCTCCTGCATTAAGTTCTGGTGTCAGACCAGTGTTCAAATAAATAGTATAATGCAAATGACAGGACATTGGCTGGGTTCTGAACCCTATTTTTGCTTATGATAACAGTAAGCCTGCAATGATCACTGTTACCTTTAATTTGCTTTTTCTGCAATCTCACACTTATCCCAGAATTCTCCTTATGCTTCTGCATTTTATGTCAGAGTTTCTTCCAAGTATCAGATCAAACTTAAACCAACCACATGCATCTACATGGGCCATGGGCCTGAAATAAAGTAGTCTGAGGAGGGCAGGAAAATCAAAGCTGTGGGAAAAAAGCAAACATGCTACTAAAATCAGAATGTGGGCTCAGAACTCTGGGCCTCAAAAAGTGACCTATCAACTTGTCACAGTTGACACCAATAAGTATGGGATGAATTGGTGGAAATTTTTGCTGGCTGGATGTGTGGAAGAAAACAGACAGAAGAGGGTCAGAATACATGTATCTCTAAAGTTGAGTGTAAAAAATAGAAAATACATGGAAATAAAAATGAGTTTGGAAGTAACAGAGGGTACCCAAGATGGAGAGTGAGTGGAAGTTACACTAACCTCTTCCGAAGACCAATCTGGAATTGCAACTAAATTGTGGAGAAATCATATTGAATAAAACAACTGAACACTAGTGGAAGAGAAGACTTATAACCATGGATAGACAGAAGAATCAGCTTCAGCACCATCCAACATGGGGAGTATGGAAGGGATGCGAGAAGGTTAACTGGGCACCCACAGAAGGAGGAAGAAGAACCAGGGGTTCCCCTGAGAAGTGTGGGGTCTAAACCCCAAGCTGAGCTCTGCAGCCTACAACACCAGAGCCCAAAAAGCACAAAAATGACATCCAGCTGCAAAAAGCAGCAGGGTTTCTCTCTGCCAGAGATGGATGGCAAGAGTTGCAAAAACCCGTTTAAAGGGCTAATGCATAAATTTTCAAATGCAGCTACTTACCCTGAGCTCAGGCAAAGGCAGGGACAGAATGGGCTAGAGATGCTTGAAGTGAGACTGGGGACAGTGGCTTTGGGAAGCAAACAGAGAGAGCAGCCTCCAGGACCCCAGTATTGAGTCAGCCCCCCATAGTGTAGGAGCCATCATGCTCAGGCAAGCAACTTCCTTCTGAGTGGCAACAGCCTGAGGGAAGCACTATCCATGCCCACAAGAGGGACCCTGACCCACCCTATGGTGCTTAATTGGTGACTGCTGATTACACAGTGACTACATTAAAAACTGAAGGAGTCAACCACAGAAGATAGATCTCTTGTAGTCTGAAACAGGCTGTCTAAGATCAGACAGGGTCACCACCTGACATCACCATAGGTAGAAACAGAAAGAAAAAACAGTGCACCTACACAACAGCATACAAGACGTGGTGGGAAGAACGACCCTCAATCACCAGCTGGAGGGAAGGGCTCACCAAAGAACAACCCAACAATAATCAAAACCCAATTACATCCAGAGAGCCAACATAAATGGCATAAAGGGCATCCCAATATCATCAAGTTCAAAAGATCAAACAGACTACTACACCACTGAACCTCACAGGTCTCCTACCATAGAAGTCCATGTCGCAAAGTCAGGGAGTCAAAACAAATAAAATGGAAAAGAAGAAACAAGAAGAGTCTCCCATAAAATGGGGAGACAAAGAAATAACCCCCAATCAAAAGGAAAAGAGGAATCCCCAGAAAGAGTGCTAAATGAAATAGAGGCAAGTAAACTATCAGACACTGAGTTCAAAACAATGGTTATAAAGAAGCTCAATAAGGTCAGTGAGAATTACAAAGAACTAGAAGAAAGCTACAAGAAACTTACTGCAAATTACATCAGCATGAAAAGGGGCATATAAACTATCAATAAGAGCCAGGAAGAGCCCTGGCTGGTGTGGCTCAGTGGATTGAGTGCTGGCCTGCAAACCAAAGGGTCACCAGTTCGAGTCCCAGTCAGGGCACATGCCTAGGTTGTGGGCCAGGTCCCCAGTAGGGGGTGCTCGAGAGGCAACCACACATTGATGTTTCTCTCCCTCTCTTTCTCCCTCCTTGACCCTCTCTAAAAATAAATAAATAAAATATTTTAAAAAAGAGCCAGGAAGAAATGAAGAATAAAATTTATGAATTGAAGAACACAGTATAAGGAATTAAAAGCAGGCTAGATGAAGCAGAGGATCAAAGGAGTGAGCTGGAGAACAAGGTAGAAAAAAATTCCAAGAAAGAGCAAGAAAAGGAAAAAAAACTCAAAAAGAATGAAGATGGGTGAAGGGAGTTGCATGACAATGTGAAACATAATAATATCTGTATAATAGGGATACTGGAAGGAGAAGAAGAGGAGCAGGGAATAGAAAACCTGCTTTAAAAAGTAATGATAGAAACTTCCCTAACTAGATAAAGTCACAGAAATCCGGGAAGCACAGAGAGTCACAATCAAGATGAATCCAAAGAGGCCTGCTCCAACAAACATCATAATTAAAATGGCAAAATTCAAAGCCAAAAAGAGAATATTAAAGGCAGCAAGGGAGAAACAGGAGGTAACATACAAGGGAGCTCTGATAAGGCTAGCAGATGGCTTCTCAACAGAAATACTACAAGCCAGAAGGGAATGGCAAGACATATTCCAACTAATGAAAAGCAAAGGGCTGTAACCAAGACTACTCTACCCAGCCAGGCTTTCATTTAAAATGGAAAGCAAAATAAGGAGTTTCCTAGACAAATAAAAAAGGCTAAAACAATACACCTCCACCAAACCAGCATTGCAAGACATGCTAAAGGGACTGCTGTAAGAAGAGAAAGAAAAAGAGTGAGAGAGAGGATAACACAGGTTCAAAGGGAGTAAAATGGCAATGAATAAGTACCTACCAATAATAACCTTAAGTGTAAATGGATTGCATGCTCCAATCAAAAGATATAGAGTAGCTGAATGGATAAGAAAACATGACCTGCACATATGTTGTCTACAAGAGACCCACTTGAGAACAAAAGAGGTACACAGACTGAAAGTGAAGGCTTGGAAGAAAATATTCCAAGCAAATGGACAGGGGAAAAAAGCTGGGGTTGGATTACTTATACCAGAGAGAACAGATTTCAAAACAAAGGCCATAAAAAGAGACCCAGAAAGACACTTACTTCATAATACTCAAGGGGAGAATCCATCAAGATGAATAAATATTGTAAACATGTGTGCACCCAACATGGGAGCACCCAAATATAAAAGAGAAATCTTGGATGACTTCAAGAAAGAGACAGCAACAAACTTATATCAGGGCATTTTAATACATCACTGTCAACAATAAACAGATCTTCCAAAGAAAGAATCAACAACAATATTGTAACACTGAATGAGACACTAGATCAATGGACTTTATTGATGTATATATATTTCAAAAATTCCTGTGGGGGAGAAGGAAGATGGTGGCGTGGTAGAAGGGAGCACATTCCACTTCCCCCTATGCATGGGAGAAAAACCTGGTGGATTTACGGCAGAACAGAACAAACAGCCATCAGAAACACAGCATATTTGAAAACAGGAGATTGAAAATTGTAGTGGACATTGAAAAACCAGATGGTAAGGAGAGTACTTCAGAACAATAAGAGCACAGGGAATAGCGCAGAGACCAAGGCAGGGGCTAAGGCCCTGGGCTGGCACTCACCAGGCTTGCCACAAGACTCTAGGGAGGGAACTGGGTCAACCGCTCCCTCCCCAGCCAAACAAGGTCTCAGCAACACCAGGATAAACCTGGTTGCTTGAAATCTCACAGAGAGGAGTTAAGGTCTCAGTGCAAACAAGCTGGGGATGTGAATACCCACGCATAGCCCTGGGAGGACTACACACCGGAGCTCATGCAACTGTCGGTGCCTGCGCGCCAATGGAGGTGGCTGTGTGATGACTGATCAGCGCCCACACGCCATTGGAGATGGCTGTGCAACATTGATCGGAGCCCATGTACCAAAGAGGATGGCTGCGCAAAAATTGGCGCCCATGTATGACCACAGATGGCTGCAAGATCATTGATGCCCGCACGTGACCAGCGTAGGCACACGTCACCTCAGAACATACGCCTGAGGCCCTGTGCGGAGAGGCCCCAGGCTAGCTCTGAGGAGAGTAGCCCAAACATAACTGAGTACTGAACAGGGAGAAAAGTGATACTGTCACCCACCCCGGGCCTTTGCAGCCAGCAAGACCACAAAAACTGGCTTGGCAAGATTGAAAACAGTAAGAGTTGTTTTTTTGTGTTTTTCTTATTGTTATTTTTTTATTAGCTTTATCTTTTTTTACCTCTCAACCCCTTTTGCTTCTCATTACTTCTTTCTTGTTTTATTTGTTCTTTCTTTCTTTCCAATTTGATCTCTTCCTCCTTCCTCTTTTTTCTCTTTTCTTTGTCTTTCTTCTTTTCTGTCTTCTCTTTTCAATTTTTCTTCCTATTTTCTCTTTTTCAATACCCACAAGTGAGACAAAAACAAAAGAAAAAAAACCCTGGAACTGTGAAAAAACCAGAGCTCGTCCCAAAGAGGGAGCATTTCAACAGCTGAGAGAGTGGAAGCTGTGAACACCAGGATACCCAAAGGAGAAAGCACCACTGAATCTCACACATATTCTACCACAGAAGTTCACACCATAGACCCAGGGAGCCAGAACAGATCAATTTAAGAAGCTGAGGCTGACAAGAAGAGTCTTATGAACAATGGGAAGACAAAGAAACAATCCCCAAATGAAAGGAAAGGAGGAAGCCCCAGAAAGAACGCTAAATGAAACAGAGACAACTCAACTATCAGATTTTGAGTTCAAAGCAATAGTTGTCAGGAAGCACCATGAGCTCTCAATGAGCTACCAGAAACCACAGGGAAGCTACAATGAACTCACTGCAAACTATATCAACATGAAAAAGGAAATAGAAACTATCAACAAGGGCCAAGAGGACATAAAGAATACAATTTCTGAACTGAAGAACACAGTGGAAAGAATGAAAAGCAGAATTGATGAAGCAGAAGATTGGATCAGTGAGATGGAGGACCAAGTAGAAAAAAACATCCAGAAAGAGCAAGAAAAGGAAAAGAGACTCAGAAAGAATGAAGAGGGATTAAGAGAAATACAAGACAATATGAAATGTAATAATATCTGTATAATAGGGATACCAGAAGGAGAAGAAGAGCAAGGGATAGAAAACCTATTTGAAAAAGTAATGATAAAAAACTTCCCTAATTTGATGAGAGAAAAAGTCACACAAATCCAGGAAACACAGACAGTTCCAATATAGAGGAACCCAAAGAGGCCCACTTTAAGACACATCATAATTAAAACGGCAAAATTCCAAGACAAAGACAGAATCTTAAAGGCAGCAAGGGAGAAAAAGGAAGTAACATACAAGGGAGCCCCAATAAGGTTAGCAGGTGACTTCTCAATGGAAACGCTCAAAGCCAGAAGAGAATGGCAAGAAATATTCCAAGTAATGAGAACCAAAGGCCTGCAACCAAGACTACTTTACCCAGCAAGGCATTCAATCAAGACAGAAGGCCAAATAAGGAGCTTCCCAGACAAAAGAAGTCTCAAAGAATACACCTCTACCAAACCAGTTCTGCAAGAGATACTAAAGGGAATGCTTTAAGGAAAGGAAGGAAGAGAGACAGAGAGAGAGAGGAACACAGGTATGAAAATGGCAATGAATAAGTACCTATCAATAATAACCTTAAACATAAATGGATTAAATGCTACAATCAAAAGGCATAGAATAGCTGAATGGATAAGAAAGCATGACCCACACATATGCTGCCTACAAGAGACCCACCTCAGGAGGGAAGAATCCACCAAAAGGCATAAACATTGTAAATATATATGCACCCAACATAGGAGCACCTAAATACATCAAGAAAATCTTAGAGGACTTCAAGAAAGATATTGACAGCAACACAATTATAGTAGGGGATTTTAACACCCCATTGTCAAAAATGGACAGATCTTCTAAATAAAATATCAACAAAGATATTGTGGCATTGAATGACACCCTAGATGAAATGGACTTAACTGATATATAGAGAGCCCTTCATCCCAAAGAAACCAAATAAACATTCTTTTCAAATGCACATGGAATATTCTCAAAGATAGACCACATGATAGAACACAAAACAAGCCTCAACAAATTCAAGAAAAACTGAACTCATACTAAGCATTTTCTGCAACCACAAGGGACTGAAACTAGAAACCAATACCATGGGGAAAAATGCAAAATCCTTAAAATCATGGAGATTGAATAGCATGCTATTAAACAATGTATGGGTCAAGAATGAAATTAGGGAAGAAATCAAAAAGTTTCTGGAAACAAATGAAAATGAACTCACAACAACCCAAAACTTATGGGACACAGCGAAGGCAGTACTCAGAGGGAAATTCATAGTGATACAGGCCTACCTAAAAAAGATAGAAACATCTCAAACAAACAACTTAACCCTATGCCTGCAAGAACTCGAGAAACGACAACAAAGACATCCCAGAGCAAGTAGAAGGAAGGAAATGACCAAGATCAGAGCAGAATTAAATGACATAGAGACTAAAAGCACAATTCTAAGGATCAATGAATCCAGGAGCTGGTTCTTGGAAAAGATAAACAAAATTGACAAGCATTTAAGCAGGCTCATCAAGAAAAAAAGAGAGAGGACCCAAATAAACACAATCGTAAATGAAAGAGGAGAGATTACAACTGATACCACAGAAATAGAAAGGAGTGTAAGAAATTACTATGAAGATCTGTATGCCAAGAAATTTGAAAACCTAGGTGAAATGGACAAGTTTCTAGAAAAATATAATCTCCCAAAACTCAATGAAGAAGAAGCAGGAAGCCTGAGCAGACCAATAACAGCAGATGAAATTGAAGCAGTAATCAAAAAACTCCTGACACACAAAAACCCTGGACCGGATGGTTTCATGGGAGAATTTTACAGAGCAGTTCAGGAAGTGCTAAGCCCTATCCTTCACAGACTTTTCGAAAAAATCCAAAATGATGGAAGACTTCCACACTCTTTTTATGAAGCCAGCATCATCCTAATCCCCAAACCAGATAAAGGCACAACAAAGAAAGAAAACTTCAGGCTGATATTGCTGATGAACATAGACACTAAAATTCTCAAAAAAATATTAGCAAACCGCATGCAACAATACATTAAAAAGATCATACACCATGACCAAATGGGATTCATCCCAGTGATGCAAGGTTGGTTCAATATCTGCAAATGGTAAATGTAATACATCACATAAACAAAAGCAAAAACAAAAATCACATGATCATATCAATAGATGCAGAAAAAGCATTTCATAAGGTAAAGCACCCATTTATGATAAAACACTCAGCAAAGTGGGAACAGAGGGAGCATTCCTCAACCACGGCCACATATTAGAGACCTACAGCCAACATCATACTCAGTGGGCAAAAACTAAAATCTTTTCTGCTAAGATCAGGAACAAGACAAGGTTGTCCACTTTCACCACTTCTATTCAATATAGTATTGGAAGTGTTAGCCACAGCGATTAGACAAGAAAAGGAAATAAAAGGCACCCGAATCAGAAAGGAGGAAACAAAACTATCGCTGTTTGCAGATGACATGGTAGTGTACATAGAAAATCCTATAGATGCGGGAAAAAAAAAACTGTTCAACCTAATAAATGAATTGGCCAAACAGCAGGATACAAAGTCAATATCCAGAAATCAAAGGCATTTCTGTATACCAACAATGAAACAGCAGAAGCAGAAATCAAGAAAAAAAATGCCATTCGATATAGCAACAAGAAAAATAAAATACCTAGGAATAAACCTAACCAAGGAGGTAAAAGACCTGTATGCAGAAAACTACACAACACTGAAGAAAGAAACCAAGGAGGACACAAACAAATGGAAATACATACCGTGTTCATGGATCTGAAGAATTAACATCATCTAAATGTGCATACTAACCAAAGCAATTTACAGATTTAATGCAATACCTATTAAAGTACCAATGGCATATTTCACAGACAGAACGAACAGTTCAAAAATTTATAAGGAACCATAAATGGCCTTGAATAGCTGCAGCAATTTTGACAAAGAAGAGCAAAGTAGGAAGGATCACAATACCTGATAGCAAACTGTATTAGAAGGCCAGTGTATTCAAAACAGCCTGGTACTGGCACAAAAACAGGCACATGGATCAGTGGAATAGAACAGAGAGCCTAGAAATAAACCCAATTCTCTATAGTCAATTAATATTTGACAAAGGAGGCAGGAACATAAAATGGAGTAAAAGTAGCCTCTTCAACAAGTGGTGTTGGGAGAACTGGACAGCTATGTGCAAAAAAATGAAACTCCAGCACCAACTTACACCATACACAAAAATAAATTCAAGGTGGATAAAAGATTTAAATATAAGCCATGACACCATTAAAGTACTAGAGGAGAACATAGGCAGGAAAATCTCAGATATTTCACGCAGTATCATTTTTATTGATATGTCCCCTAAAGTAAGGGACATAAAGGAAAGAATAAACAAATGGGATCTCATCAAAATAAAAAGCTTCTGCATGGCTAAAGAAAATAGTATTAAAATAAAAAGAGAACCAACTGTATGGGAAAACACATTTGTCAATGATACCTCAGACAAGGGCTTAATCTCCAAAATATATAAAGAACTTACATGACTCCACTCTAAGAAGACAAGCAACCCAATTAAAAAATGGGCAAAAGACTTGAACAGACACTTCTCCAAGGAAGACATACAGAAGATCCAGAGACACATGAAAAGATGTTCAATATCGCTAGCTATCAGAGAGATGCAAATTAAAACCACAATGAGATACCAATTCACAACAATCAGAATGGCCATCATAAACAAAGCAACAAACAACAAGTGTTGGAGAGGTTGTGGAGAAAAGGGGACCCTAGTGCACTATTGGTGGGATTGCAGACTGGTACAAGCTCTATGGAAAGCAGTATGGAATTTTCTAAGAAATCTAAAAATGGATCTACCTTTTGACCCAGCAATTCCACTGCTAGGATTATATCCTAAGAACCCTGAAACACCAATCCAAAAGAATCTATGCACCCCAATGTTCATAGCAGCACAATTTACAATAGCCAAGTGTTTGAAGCAACCTAGGTGCCCATCAGTAAATAAATAGATCAAGAAACTATGGTACATTTACACAATGGAATGAGCAGAAAGGAAGAAGGAGCTCTTTCTATGCAGCAGAAAGGAAGAAGGAGCTCCTACCCTTTGTGACAGCATGGATTGGACTGGAGAGTATTATACTAAGCGAAATAATCCAGAAAGTGAAAGACAAATACCATATGATCTCACTTTTAACAGGAACCTAATCAACAAAACAAACAAACAAGCATAATATAACCAAAGACACTGAAATTGAGAACGGGCTGACAATCACCAGAGGGGAGAGGGGAGGGAATTTCAGGGGAAAAGGGGAAGGGTTTGGAGCAACAAGTATAAAGGACACATGGAAAAAACTAGAGGGGGGTGGAAATGGGAGGGAGGTGGGGAGGGCTAGGGTGGTGGGCTGGGATGGGAGTAAAAGAGAAAACTGTACAAGAACAACAATTAATATAAAATGAAATAAAATAAAATAAAATAAAAATAAATTCCTGTGGAACCACAAATGACCCACAATGGCATTAGCAATTTTGAGAAAGAGGGCAATGTAGGCAGGATCAAAACCTGACATCAAACTATGGTACAAGGCCACGGTAATCAAAACATTCTGGAGTTCCAGCCAAGTTGGAGGCATAGGCAGAAATGCTTTGCTTCCTTGCACAACCAAAAGAAGGGTAACAACCAATTTAAAAACAATAAATAAACAGAACTGCCAGAAAATTAAACTGCTTGAACTTTGACAACCAAGGAGCATTGAAGAGAATTCATTGAATAACCAGGAGAATGAAGAAACATGCAAGCAGATCTGTGCACCAAGACAAAGAAATATGGCCCAAATGAAAGTACAGATCAAAACTTCAGAAAAAGTGCTAAGTGGTGAACAGATAGGCAATCTATCTGATGCAAAGTTCAAAACACTGGTAATCAGGATGCTTACAGAATTGATTGAGCTCAGTCACAAAATGAAGGCTATACAAAGTGAAATAAAGCAAAATATACAGGGAACCAACAGTGGATGGAAGGAAACTGGGACTCAATGCAATGATTTGGAAGACAGGGAAGAAATAAACATCCAACCAGATCATAATGAAGGAACAAAAATTCAAAAAAGTGAAGTGAGACTTATGAACCTCTGGGACAACCTCAAGTGCTCCAACATCTGAATCACAGGGGTGCCAGCAAGGGGAATAGGAAGAACAAAAAAATGAAAACTTATTTGAACAAATAATGATGGAAAACTTCTCCAATGTGGTGAAGGGAATAGACCTTCAGGAAGTGCAGGAAACCCAGAGAATCCCAAAGAAATGGGACCCAAAGAAGAACACACCAAGGTACATCATCAGGTTACCCAAGATTAAAGATAAGGGAAGAGTCTTAAAAGCAGGAAAAGGAAAAGAGACTTACCTACAAAGGAGTGCCCATAAAACTATCAGATGAGTTCTCAAAAGAAACCTTGCAGGCAACAAGGGGCTGGCAAGAAGTACTTAAAGGCAAGGACCAATGTCCAAGATTACTCTACCCAGTGAAACTATCATTTAGAATGGAAGAGCAGATACCGTGCTTCCCAGATAAGGTCAAGTTAAAGGAATCCATCATTACTAAGCCCTTATTATTTGAAAGGTTAAAGGGACATATCTAAAAAATAGAAGATAAAAAATTATGAACAGTAAAAGGACAACAAACTGATAATTATCAACACCTGAACCTAAAAAATAAAAACTAAAACTAAGCAAACAATTAGAACAGGAATAGAATCACAGAAATGCAGATCACATAGAGGATTATCAGCAAGCAAGGGGAGAATGGAGGAAAAGATACAAAGAATAAGAAGCAGAATTGCAGCATAAAATAGATAGGGGGAGGTTAAGAATAGTATATGAAATAGAGAAGCCAAAGAACTTATATGTACAACCCATGGACATGAAACAAGGGGAGGGTAATACTGGAGGGTGGGTGGTGCAGGGCGGAGGGGGGATAAAGGGGAGAAAGAATGGGACAACTGTAATAGCATGATCAATAAAATATACTTTAAATAAACCTTCTGGTCCAGGCATACGAACAGACACATAGATCAATAGAACAGAATAGAGAACCCAGAAATAAACCCAAGTCTCTATGGTCAATTAATATTTGACAAAGGGGGCAGGAGCATAAAATGGAGTAAAAATAGCCTCTACAACAAATGGTGTTGGGAGATCTGGACAGCTACAGGCAAAAAAATGAAACTCAATCACCAACTTACACCATACATAAAAATAAACTCAAGAATAAAAGACTTATATATAAGTCACAACACTATAAAAGTCCTAGAGGAGAACATGGGCATGAAAATCTCAGATATTCCATGCAGCAATATTTTCAGCCATATGTCCCCTAGAGCAAGGGACATAAAGGAATGAATGAACAAATGGGATCCAATCAAAATAAAAATCATCTGCACGGCTAAAGAAAACATCAGTAAAAAGAAAACAGAATCAACCGTACAGGAAAATATATTTGCCAATGATACCTTGGAGAAGGGTTTGATGTCCAAAACACATAAAGAACTCACATGACTCCACTCCAGGGAGACAAGGAACCCAATTTAAAAATGGGCAAAGCACCTGAACAGACACTTCTCCAAGGAAGCAGAGACATGTGAAAGGATGCTCAGCATTACTAGCCATCAGAGGGCTGCAAATTAAAACCACAATGAGATACCACTTCACAACAGTCAGAATGGCCATCATAAACAAATCAACAAACAACAAGTGTTGTAGAGGACATAGAGAAAAGGGAACCCTAGTATACTGTTGGTGGGAATGCAGACTGGTGCA
>PVKU01015728.1:0-17176 GCA_004027475.1 Anoura caudifer | reverse complement strand
GCCTTTGGTTCTCATTACTTGGAGTATTTCTTGCCATTCTCTTCTGGCTTGGAGCATTTCCATTGAGAAGTCAGCTGCTAACCTTATCAGGGCTCCTTTGTATGTTACTTCCTTTTTCTCCCTTGCTGCCTTTAAGATTCTCTCTTTGTCTTGGAATTTTGCCATTTTAATTATAATATGTCTTGAAGTGGGCCTCTTTGGGTTCCTCTTGATTGGGACTCTCTGTGTTTCCTGGATTTGTGTGACTTTTTCTCTCATGAAATTAGGGAAGTTTTCCATCATTACTTTTTCAAATAGGTTTTCTATCCCTTGGTCTTCTTCTCCTTTCTGGTATCCTTATTGTACGGATATTATTATGTTTCATATTGTTTTGCATTTCTCTTAATCCCTCTTCATTCTTTCTGAGCCTCTTTTCCTTTTCTTGCTCTTTCTAGGTGTTTTTTTTTCTACTTGGTCCTCCAACTCACTGATCCGATCTTCTGCTTCATTGATTCTGCTTTTCATTCCTTCCACTGTGTTCTTCAGTTCAGAAATTGTATTCTTCATTTCCTCTTGGCCCTTGTTGATAGTTTCTATTTCCTTTTTGATGTTGATATAGTTCGCAGTGAGTTTATTGTAGCTTCCCTGTAGTTTCTGGTAGCTCATTAAGAGCTCATGGAGCTTCCTGACCACCATTGCTTTGATCTCAAAATCTGAGAGTTAATTGTCTCCATTTCATTTAGCATTCTTTCTGGGGCTTCCTCCTTTTCTTTCATTTTGGGATTGTTTCTTTGTCTTCCCATTGTTTGTAAGGCTCTTTTTGTTAGGCTCAGCTTCTTAAATTGATTTGTTCTGGTTCCCTGGGTTTATGGTGTGAACTTCTGTAGTAGAATACCTGTGAGATTCAGTGGTGCTGTCTCCTTTGGGTATCCTCGTGTTCACAGCTTCCAATGTCTCAGCTGTTGAAATGCCCCCTCTTTGGGACCAACTCTGTTTTTTACACAGTTCCAGGGTTTTTTGTTTTGCTTTGTTTTGTTTTGTTTTTGTCTCATGTGGGTATGTAAAAAGAGAAAAGAGGAAGGAAACAAAGAAAAGAAGAGAAAAAATGAAAAGTGAAGAAAGAAAAGCAGAAAGAAAAAGAAAAGAAAAGAGAAAGGATGAAGAGTTAAGATTGGAAAGAAAGGAAGAAGGAATAAAACAAGAAAGAAGTAATGAGAAGCAAAAGGAGTTGAGGGGTAAAAAAGATGAAAAATAATGAAAAAATAACAGGAAAAAGCACCCCACTAACTCTTGCTGTTATCAATCTTGCTAAGCCGGTTTTTCTGGCCTTGCTGACTGCAGTGGCCAAGGGGTGACGGTATCGCTTTTCTCCTTGTTCAGCACTCAGTTATCTTTGGGCTACTGTCCTCAGAGCTAGCCCGGGCCTCTCCCACAGGGCCTCAGACATATCTTCTGAGGCAGCAGGCTCCTACCTCGGTCACGCGCAGGTGCTTATGATCTCCCAGCCTTCCATGCCAGGTTGCCTACTGTCGCCGATTGGTTGCCACACAGGTCCCTGGTGTCACATGGGTGCCGAGAGACCACAGCGCAGGTCCCCCAGTGGGGCGCTGCCACCAATGGATCCCTGAGCAGCTGTCCCCAATGGCGCACGGGTGCAGATAGTCACGCAAGCTCCAACACGCGGTCCTCCCAGGGCTATGAGATCTTAACTCCTGTCTGTGAGATTTCAGGCAACCAGGTTTATCCCAGTGCTGCTGAAACCTTGTTTGGCTGAGCAGGGAGCAGTTGACCCGGGTCCCTCCCTAGAGTCTTATGGCCAGCGCTGGCCTGCGATCTCAGCCCCCGCCCTGGTCTCTGCACTGCTGGAGTACTCTCCTTACCGTCTAGTTTTTCAATGTCCGCTGCAATTTTCAATCTCCTGTTTTCAAATATGCTGTGTTTCTGATGTCTGTTTGCTCTGTTCTGCCATAAATCAGCCAAGTTTTTTTCTGTGTGTAGGGGAAAGTGGAATGTGCTTCCTCCTACTGTGCCACCATCTTCCTTCTCCTGTAGTCATGTGTTTTTTAATTACAGCCTTATTTATATTAAAAAGCTAAAATAGGTACGTAGTAACCAAAAATATCCAAACCATGCACAAGTCCCCTTGAATCCCAGGATTGCAGTCCTTCTCCCAGATCAAGTTTGTGCGTTCTTGCCTATCTTCCACATCTGTGTCTGAGAATGTACAGAAAGTGTTTGCTTAGGTGTGTGCATGTGGGTACGCAGGTGCACACATCTCTTGTCTTGGTCAGGAGCCTGTGGGAAATGCCCTGTGCTGCTGAATTATTTCGTCCTTAGCTAAAAAGGTGGCTGGTACAACTAAATGACAATGCGGTCATTTGAATTTAGGCAACAGAGACCTATATTTAATACAGCTTTTTAGGATTCCTGTCAGAAAAATGGTGAAATCTTTTAATTCACTTTTATTTTTACCAAAGACATCATTTCGTGGGGTGTAACAAATCGGACAGTTGTACGAGGCTCATAGACAAGATCAGCAAGTTCTTTTAATTGTCCTTCCCAACCCATTCAAATTCCCATTCCTTGTAGGAAACCACTTTTAACATTCTGAACAGTTCCTATATTATTTACTTTCGTATTTCTATGTGGTTATGTCTTTGGACGTATTTTTAGTCAATTTTGTATAATACCTATTACTTTTCTACTGTGTAAGGTGAGGATTTGGCTTCTTTAAACTATCCTCCCAAACACACAGGTGTACACTTTCTCCCCCATCTGTTATTTCACAGATGGCTTGATCAATTGTCAGTGTGGGCACCTTTGTGATTGTTGCAATATGATTTGCAGATGAGACATATTTATGGCTCAGGAGTGCCTGGATGTTATACTATTTCATTTCTTGCACAAATTTTGCTTTTTGTGGACTTAATAAATGATCTCCTTTTAATCTTTGCTTAAGTTTCTATGTACCTATCAATAAATCATCCCTAAGCTCTAAGACTCAAAATCTTCTCTCAGTACATTCAAGCAAAGGAGGTTACCTATCCCCTTTATTTCTCTTTCTGTTGACACAAACCCTCTTCTCCCACCCACATTGGATAAGTGACCCTCTGGACCTACTGCTCACCTGTCTTCCTGGAAATTTTCTACACCCTTTCCTGTGTTGTATCCCCTAAATTCTGGACTGTATATTTTCTTGGGATATGCCTTCATCTGGGGAACAAATTGTTTTGAACCTTCCAAAGAAAAAAGGTGTTTGGGTGTTTTTGTTTGTTTGAGAGGTGATAACTTGACTGAAAAGAAAAAGCGTTCTAGTTTGAAAATATTTTCCCTCAAAACTTTAAAAGCAATATTCTGTTGTTTTCTAGTTACCAGTGTAAATGTTTATTTTTACTTGTTTGTTTCTGTTTTGTTTGGAGAATTCTGAGATAATTCTAACTCCTGATGTTTTGTGTATGACCTACTGTTTTCCCTTCAAATATTTCAGGTCATGTCTTTGTACCTAGCATGTTGAAGTTAAATGTTTATGTGTCTCAATGTGGTTTATGCTTAATTAATTTTACAAAGAACATGGTTTATCTTTTTAAAATTATTTCTTCTATGATTGTTTTCCCTAAATTTTGTCCTATATTTCCTCACCCTCTATTTTTCTAGAACTTCTTTTATTTGTAAATTAGACTTCCTGGGTAAACTTTTGAATTATTTTTTCTTGAAATTTCTATTTCTTTGTATGGGTCTTTGGAAATTTGCTCAGCTTTATTATCTAAAATTTCTGATGTTTTTCTTTTATTTGTTATATTTATTATTTTTTTCCCAAGAGCACTTTTGTTCTCTAAATATTCCTCTTTTTTGAACTGTCTGTTCTTTCATGAAAACGGTAACTTCCCTTACCTCTCTGCCTCACCCCCTAATTCTACTCAGCCTTCCACACTCCATTATGCAAAATTCACTTTTTCTTCCTTTTCTAATTTTGATCTTTGTATGTTATCATAGGGACTTTCCTTAGATGACTGGGGATCTATGACACCAATAGCACATGTGTACATATATACAAAAGAGAATGAGAGAGGGGAGAAAGAGAGAGAAGGGAGAAGGAGAGAGACAGGGAAACAAGAGGGAGAATGCTTGGTAGGGCTCATTGTCAGGGGATGTGGCTATTCCGTCTATTTAGGAACTCCTCTCAGTACTCATAGGTCTCTCCTGTTAGGATTGTTTTCTCAAAGAAGAATCCTCTAATATTCTTCCCAGTGAATATAAAGCTGGTGTCAGGGCTCCAGGGCCAACAGAAAGAGGACTGGAGGTCCCATTGTTCAGTATATAGACTTTCATTTTGCCTCTACTTCTACCTTCTGCTGTATCTTGTGTCTCTAAATCCAGACCATGTCTGTTCTGCCTCCTCAGTGATTAAACCCATTGTCCTATCACATTATAGGGCCTAGTAGCTCTTATGCAGACTTGAATTCATTCATCTATTTCTTTAGTAAATATTCACCCAATGTTTACTCCATGCAAAACAATGTTTCGTGTAGTGTGGAAACATCCATCTGCAAAACAACAAAATTCCCTGCTTCTTTGTGGGGTTTTCATCTGCAGCTAAGCCCTCACTTTCAGAACTTATTGGTATCTCCAAATTCTAAACTTTGATATTCTGTAATGTAAATTGACTTGTTTTTGATATAGTTCTTTGATACTGTGTTATTATTATTTTCTATTTGGTTTGTTGAGTGGAACCACTTGTCCTTCTATTTCCAGTTCCAAAGTTAGGTTTCTTTTACCTCCTCTTCACTTTTTTTGTATTTTGGGATTGATTTTACACACTTTGGGATGCAATGGCATTTAGCAGGGACATATACATAAATATGTGTGTCCAATCTACCAGCTTTGCTAGAAGCATCTGTTAGTAATTTTGCCTATTGAGCTCCGTACCTGAATGTCTGCCAACCTGTGATGTGCTTGGGTAGCCCAAAGTCTCAACACCATTGGGATCTGGATTCTTCTCTACTAAGAGTCGTTTCTGTTACAAGCTGGCCCTGCCTGAAAATGTTTTGAAACAACAGAACATACACCTAGTTTGTACTATTCTTCTTGCAGTTGCTGCATCTTCTAACAATACTTCTGGCCAGAAAAGACACAGATTTCTGAGGACATGTAGCTATCAGTACAATGCCTATGTCCTAACCCTAACCCAGCATTATATATTGCTTGGAACTGAGAATCTGTCTATCTATCTATCTATCTATCTATCTATCTATCTATCTATCTATCTACTGATAGATAACTTCTGTGTTGTTTGTTTTTAACTAAGCCTCCTCATATTTTCTACCTTCTGGGTCTTTGGAAGATTTAAAGGAGGCAATATAAAAATCTGTGTTTTCATCACTATTCTGTGCATCTGTGATATTTTGAGAGGAAATAATCACTTGTCTGGAAGAGGAGGGCCTTTGTTTTGTCTCATTTGGGATAAGAAAATTCCTCTTGAGCTCTTTTGCAATTTACAAGTAACAGAAGGTAGACACATACTGCCACTCTTCATGGTGGCAGACTGTGGAGCTGAGGGAGATGGGCTCTCTTATCCCTTGATCATCGAATTCAAGGCAATGTGTTCTAAAATTTGATCCCCTGTGCCATAAGTGACACACCTTAGCCCAGTGTCAGTTTTGTTCTGAGAGATCAAAGCCACACATTCTTATGTGAAATCTTTACTTTCAGAGTATTGCCTAATGTCTTCTCATATTGTAAGAAACTTTGATTTCCCATGATTTTCAAAATAGGGCCTGGTTCCAGAGATTACAGATGATATCTCCTAGTATTTCAAAGTTGGGTGCTATTTTTCATTTGAACATTAAACCTGGAAAATGCTTTTCATTCTGTCTTCAAGGGATTTAGAGGAAGGGAGAAGGAACCGCTCTTCTATTAAGCCGTTAGACTGGTTTGTAAATTCTATACCCGTGTTGGGAAAGGAATGTAGAAACCTAGTGCTTTTGGCCTTCTTGTTTCTAAAAATATCTATTGTGTGTGGATAAGAATATTACAACTCTGAAGGGAAACCTTTCAAAGGAACTAAAGAAAATATGAAAAGATCTTCAAACTATGAAAGTTAGTTATGTGAAAAACTGCTATTAGAACTCCAAACATTGACAAAGCACAATATTAGCTATAACAACTCTTTGGAATCTTTTTTTTTTTTTTATTTCTTTGAAATGCTTTAAAAATTGACTGCCCCTTAGGGATTATTTTCATGAAGGAAAAACTCACCTTTTTACTTTTTAAAAATTTTATTTATTTATTTTTAGAGAGAGGAGAAAAGGAGAAAGGCAAGGAGAGAAACATCGATGTGCAAGAGATACATCAATTAGTTGCCTCTAGTACACTCCCACCTGGGGACCTGGCCTGCGGCCCAGACTTGTGTCCCAACTGGGAATCAAACTGGTGACCCTTCAGTTTACAGGCCAGCACTCAATCTACTCCCATGAAAATCTTCATATCACTTAGAACACATTTGGGACAAAAGTAAATAATTTTGTACATTTTAAGTAATTAACTTTTACTTATTTTTATCCATGATAAGTTGTAAAGCTGTATGCTGTAAAAGACACATAGAAATAAACAAACTAGTTAATCACCTATTCAAGATATACTTGTTGAATGTCTGCCATGTGTCAGGTGTTACAATAAACTTTAGCAGTATAGGAATGAATTAGAGAGCTGTGGCATCACTTTCACTAGGTTACAATAGAGCAGGGAAGACAGATGATTGAACAAACACACAAAAATGGGACAAATGATATAGTAATAGAATTATAAAGAGTTTGGATGGCATTGTAGCTCATGGTTCTACCCTATTCCCAAGGTGGGAAAAGAAGTCTCAGCTAAAGTGGCTGTCTTGCATGATGTATAGGAGCTATCAAAAAAAGGAAGGAACATTAGTTTCCCAAAGGGAGGGATGAGCATGTGTAAAGATCTAGAAATGAGAGAGAAATAAATTTTAGTGGATGGAGAGTGGTGAGAATTAGGATGGACACATAGGAAGAGATCATATTATTCAGGGAATTTAAAGGCACATAATGGATATAAATTTCATAACCAAGATAATAGGGAGCCATTTAATAATCTTAGGATGGTAATGACATGATTAGATTTGCACATTGGGCAGATCATTTGGCTGCCTATGAAAATGGATTGAAAGAGAACAAAATATTGGATGCAGGACTTTGTGTTTCAGTCTTGTCAGAGAAGCTGGCATTGGACTCACCTTACCTAAACAACTATAAACTGAGACTAGTTGTTCGAAGCAAATATTTTGGAGTGCTGGATGGTAGTCAGTATAAAGCTGAGATCCCTGAGGGATAAAAAAGCACATAATTTGTTCACCCTGGCTTTTTGCCCTAGGCAATGTCAGTGCTGAATACCTGAAAGACAAAAGGGGAGTTCTCCCTGGGCAGAATGTAACAGAATTGGATGTTTGGGGGCCCTTCTCCTGATTGGAATTTGTGGAGCATGTTGACAGGGTGGAGGTAACCATAGTGAAAGAGCCCCAGAAATCTGTACAGGGTTTTCCCTCCAATCCTTGGGCTGCAAGGTGAAATTCCAAAAGGCATAATGTGATGTGATTGCTGATGAGGGGCTGACAGCTGAGCAGAAATTTCTGCTCACACAAAGATCATAGCATGTTGGGAAGGCACTGGAGTTCTGACCCAACTACAGTCCAGCACCTTAATAATTAAACCAGGCATTCAGCTGAGACCCCCAAATAGTAACAAGAACTTTCTCCAACAACATAGGGCAAATGTGAAATAAATTCACCTTTGAAAAGCTAAAAAGGCAAGTCTGAACTAGATAAATGATCCATCTGCAATTTAACTTTCTCCAAACAAGATAATAATATAATCCATAGTCTCCACAACATATTATGTACAATATCCAGCATATAATAATAGAAAGTACTAGTCAAGCAGATTTTAAAAAGTAGGAAAGTAACACCCATTACAATTTTCAAATGATAAAAGAGCTTAAAGGAACAGAGACCTACAGATGAACCAGATATTGAAATAATTAGACAATGATCTTAAAAGAGCTATTACAAATATGTTAAGAAATTCAAAGATAAACAACTAAGCAATTGTTGGTACTTCAGCAGAAATAGATAGATGCTCCTAAAAATAAATTCTAAATATTTTTTAAAAATGTCAATCTTATATATTTCAGAAAATATAGGACAAAAATACACATCCACATTTCTTTTACAAGACCAGTATAATCTTGACAAAGATATTGAAAGAAAAGATCATTGTAAACTAATATCTTTCATTCCAAAGGTTGTTAATAAATATTAACAAATTAAACCTAGCACTATATTTTTAAAATATTACATAATTAATGAGTTTCACCCTAAAAAAGCAGAGTTAGGTTAACATTCATAAACTGGTCATAATTTACTACAATAACATAATAGAGGGGAAAACATGATCATATCAATAGATTAAGAAAAATAATCTAAAATTCAAAAGTAGTTAAAGATAATAATGATTTCAACAAACTAGGATAGAAAGGAATTTTATGAAACTGACATAGGACATTTACAGAAAACCTACAGCTGATATTATGTTACTGATGAGGTGGTAAATTATCTCCCATTAATATGTGCAGAGGAAGAAAATGCACACTTTCAGCAACGCCTTGCCCAGCAGGTCCGGGCTAGTGCAGTTAGAGAAACACAGGAAAGGGAATGGAAGGAAGGGGGAGAGAGATAGTTAGAAAAAGAAAAGGATTACATAAGTAACAGGCTTAATAAAATTATGTTTATATTTAGGATGACAATTTTGTGTATTAAAAATGCAAGCAAACCTATCTATAAAGAAATGGCTGGAAATAATTTCACAAGATTGCACAATAAAAAAGTCAATATACAAACATCAATGGCATTTTAATAGAGTAACAAATTTTAAAAACTTAGAAAACTAAATTTTATAATTATCACATAAAATAGTTTTAAAAATTAGAAATGTAGGAATAAATCTAACAAATGTGTAAAAACTCCACACGAAAAGCTACAGAACATTGCTGAGGGAAGTTTAAGTCCAAAACAAATGGAGAAATATGTTAATTAAGTTTTTAAAATGTTATTTCTCCCAATTTAAGAATTCTTTAGAATGCAGTGGTAGTAAAACATCATGATTAACTTGGTACTAGTAGTTAAAATGGCACATTCAGGGGTTATTTCCATAACCAAACATTAGATCTAAGGGGTGGGCATGACTTGTCCACAGAGCT
Source organism: Anoura caudifer (assembly GCA_004027475.1). NCBI lineage: Eukaryota > Metazoa > Chordata > Mammalia > Chiroptera > Phyllostomidae > Anoura > Anoura caudifer. Next base: position 7,927 of record PVKU01015728.1, on the reverse strand, counting down.
GGGTCTCACATGAAACACTGCTGGTCACTCCAGCGAGAGCAAGAAATCTACCAACCCTTTCTTGGCTCTTCTTAGACATTACAAACTTCCCAGAAGAGAGGGCTGGAGATGAGGAAGCCATGAGCTGAAGAAAGGGGGTGAGAAAAAAGCAGGCTGTCCCTGTGGGACTGAACATCTTCTTGCACCCAGTCTACAAACAGGCTTCTCTGTCTCGGTGAACTCAAGTCCATGTCATATCGATGTGTTGTGGTAGCCCTTTGGCTGAGAACTAGATCCTGTCTTTTAAATCAGGCTTCTGCCATTTGTTAAGCTTCTGTTGCTTCCTCCACCAAACAGAAAACAAACAAACAAACTGCTGGTACATCCTCTTGTTCTACTTGACTTAAAAAAAAAGGATAAATTTATCTTATTGTACAGAGAGGATGGACATCACTGGTTACCTGCCAGGTGGGGCTGTTCTCCTGCTCTAGCAAGAAGGGGGAGCTGTCGAGCCCCGTGCAAGAAATGCAACCAGGTGAACATGCCCTTTTCTGAAATGTAGTCTCTTCAGACTAGTTTGCTCTTCATTGTATGGAGAAGGTTGGCTCTTGCATCATTTGTGAGTGATCCTTGTCCTCTGAGTTGTTAAAAACAACCCCCATCATAAACTACACAGCTTTTGGGTTTTAACGGATCCATCTGATGAGTCTGCCAACAACGCTCTTTTATCTAATCTCATGCTCACCCCTCCCATGTTTCTCAAATGATGTTTCTTTAGGGTTTTTCACTCTTTTTTATTCATGGCATCATAAATAAAAGAAAAATATAAGTTATCTAATGATGCAGACACTGGCCCACAGTGTCTGCATCATTATGGATGAAATGAAACATTCACATGGATGACTGAGTCCGGTGGAGGAAAAGGGACAACACAGCTTTTCTCTCAAGGGGAGCAAAAGCCCACAGCCTCTGTCATGACAGGCCTTTCTTGGTTTTTTTAACATACTACATAATGGTCCTCATTTACTATGCACAGGTTCACTTTAGGTGGTTACCTTTTACAGACAACAAAGGAGCCAAGGCCGCTAATCACATCACAGAAGAAGGATATTTGGAAATGAAAAAGGAAAAAGTGGTCAAACAGGTTATACTCATCCTAGGAATTAGTATGTTTAGTATGGATTTTAGGAAGTTACAATAAGCACTTGCTATCTTAATTCAGGGTGAGAGAGTTTTAAGCACAAGCAGGACTCAAAGCAGCCTAGGCACATTGTAGGCCTGATTCCTCACGGGAGAACCTATCCATGAGTGTGGGTCCTGTGCATCTCCGAGTGGGAGCTGGGCCCACGCCATGTAGAATGGTCTCCTACAAGCTAATGATTGATTGTGTCACTGCCAGATTGAAAATCTTTTTTCTGGCTTATGGTTTAGATATAAATTAAGAATATACTATGGTATTTCTAGAAGGATTAACTTTAATGTAGAATTTTCATTAAAAAAAACATATTCCTGTTGATTGGTTTTTACTTTTCTGGATTACCTAAGTGGGAAAACTCGTAGTTTTAGAATATGATAAATCATTGTTCAAGCCAACCAAACTTATTCAGTTTTTATTGTTGTTGTTGACACTATTACAAACATCCCCACATCCCCCACCCCACCTCTGCCTCACTGCACCCAGCACTCTCTGCCCCCTGCCCCTAGCCTTCACTGCATCGTTGTCTGTGTCCATGGGTTATGCACATAGAAATATATGTTCTTTGGCTAATCTCCTCCAGTCCTCCCCACATCCCTCCCTTCTGAGATCTGTCAGTCTGCTCCATGTATCCATGGCTCGGTCTTATTTTGTTTGTCAATTTATTTTGTTCTGGATTCCACATGTAAGTGATATCATATGGTATTTGTCTTTCTCTGATTGGTTTGTTTCACTTAGCATAATAGTCTCCAGTCAGAGAAAGACAACCAAACTTATCTTTGGCATGGAAGGGGACCAGAACTAATGACAAGCATTACTGCATACTGAAGATCCAGAGAAACTGAAAGCCTGCGTACATATGAAATGAAAATCTGCACAATAAGGTAAATAATATAAGACATCTTACACAAAGAAAACCACTTGTAAATTATAACAACAATCCCTGAAATGTAAAATAAGTACCTGTGTCCATAACCAGGTCATAATCAACTATAAGTCTTGAGGAGACATTATAATAAGAAAATTTCTATAGACTTGGCAAGCTTTTTAAAGCCACTGTATCAATTGTTGAGACAGTCTTTGTCACCAGTCAAATTCTTATTTTTACCTCTTTAGGATTTTTTGTGGAGAGTCAATGAACATTCATATGTCCAAAATTTAGGAAGCAGGAGGAAGTAAAAGTCCTTAATTAGTCAGCATGGGAAAGTCAGTCCCTCCTAATGTTTCCTGAAACAAACCAAAAGAGCCAATTACAAAGTAGATACAATTTTTGTCACAAAGGCTTATAAGGATTCACTATAATTTAATTTACAACTCTTTTTCTAGAAATCCCCTCAGGTAAATTATTTTACCTTTTAAAGTAAATTTACCTTAAGCTAAATCACTAATTAATTTCCAAGAAAAAATGACAAATAATATCTGTATTGTTTCTGCTAACCAGGCATGAGAGATCTGGATAACTTAAAAAACAAGAAAGAAAGAAAACCAAACAGCTGGAGGAAGAAGAATTCATCTGGCTGGAAATTGTCTCTGGAGACTTCATGACAAACCCTTGTCCTGAGACTCAGCTTGTGACAGCCCTTCTGATGCAGATAGAGAAGCTCTAACTGAGATTTAAAAAGCATCAAATCTAACAGCAAAACAGATTTTTTCCCCAGCTGAATCCACCTCCCACATACATGACAATTTATATAATAAAAAAGGGCAGGAAGCCCTGGCCCTGTTGATTCTAACATAATTCCATACTCCAAAAAGTGGTGGGTTTCATTCCCAGTCAAGGCACATACCTAAATTGAGGGTTCTATCCCTGGTCAGGGCGCATATTAGAGGCAACCGGTCAATCTCTCTCTCTCTCTCTCTCTCTCTCTCTCTCTCTCTCTCTCTCTCTCTCTCTCTCTATCTCTATCTCCAACTCTATCTCTATCTATCTCTCTGTCTCTCTCTCTCTCCCTCCCTCTCCTTCCCCTTTCCTCTGTCTCTAGAGTCATTTTTTTTTTAAGTTATGAAAAGGGCAGAAAGGGGCATTCCTTGCACTGTCTTTTTCCAGGGCTCTTCTTCCCTCTGATGGGCTATGATAAGAAAACCATTTCCTATGTCATATAATCAATTTCTAAATTATATACTCTGCATATCAGATAGGTGACATAATCCCTAACATTTTTTCAATGTGTACCTCTGCTTATAGACCCTGTCTCCAGCAATTAGTTTAGAACTTAGCAATTAATGTTGTAAAGAAAATCTTTAGGAAATATTGGGCATGTTCAGGGTACTAAGGCCTTAGACAACAAGTGCTGGAGAGGTTGTAGAGGAAAGGGAACCCTGTACGCTGTTGGTGGGAATGCAGACTGGTACAGCCACTGTGGAAAACACTATAAAATTTCCTCATAAAACTAAAAATGGAATTGCCTTTTGACCCAGCAATTCCACTGCCCAGATTATATTCTAAGAACCCTGAAACACCAATCCAAAAGAACCTATGCACCCCAATGATCATAGCAGCACAATTTACAACAGCCAAGTGCTGGAAGCAACCTAAGTGCCCATCAGTAAATGAATGGATCAAAAACAATGGTATATTTACACAATGGAATACTACATAGCAGAAAGAAAGAAGGAACTCCTACCCTTCATGACAGCATGGATGGAACTGGAGAGCATTATGCTAAGTGAAATAAACCAGGCAGTGAAAGACAAACACCATATGATCTCACCTATAAGTGAAACCTAATCAACAAAACAAATAGCAAGGAAAATATAACCAGAGACATTGAAATTAAGAACAAACTGACAGTAACCAGAGGGGAGGTCGGAAGGGGTAATGGGAGAAGAGGGGGAAGGGTTTTCAGGAACATATGTGAAGAACACATGGACAAAACCAAAGAGGAGTAGGATCAAGGGTGGGAAGTGGGGATGGTTGGAATTGGGGGGAGTGGTGGGGGAAAATGGAGACAACGGTACTTAACATTTAAAAATATATATTTAAAAAATCCCTTGAGAGAAAAAAGAAAAAAGAAAAAGAAAACCTTTAAGAAAACAGAAACTAGATATAAAAGAACAATGAAGTCATTATGCAAATGTAAGGTCATTCAAAACGTTCCTGAATGGAAGAGATAAAGCATGAAAATGAAAGAAGGAAGACACTTTTCTAGCATACTTCAGGTCATTTCAAATCTGTTTTCAATAATACTACTTCATGATAATAATTTTCTAAAGTCATATACAATGTTCAACATGTGTCCTCTTTTATCAAACCAAAAAACACCTCTATTTTTTTCTCTGTGCTTATGTTTCTATTTCCTCCAGTGACTTCAGATGGTTGGGTAGTCATCTCTAACCTAGAAAAGCACACAATCACCCTTTTTGACTATCTCAATGATTTGAAATCATAGCCAAGGAACTTGGTTAGAAGGACTAGAGACTTTTCTCCAAAGTGACTCCTCACTCCACTGGTTTCCTCTTCATCCAGCAAAATCTTATGAAATCTCAAAATCCTATTTTTTAAAAGATTTTATTTATTTATTTTTTAGAGAGAGGGGAAGGGAAGGAGAAAGAGAGGCAGAGAAACATCAATGTGTGGTTACCTCTCACCTGGCACGCAACCCAGGCATGTGCCCTGATTGGGAATCGAACCAGCAACTCTTTGGTTCTCAGACCCATGCTCAATCCACTAAGCCACACCAGCCAGGGATGAAATTTCAAAATCTTTAGAGGCATAATTTTGTGGAACATATATAAGTTTCAACCATTAAAGTTTAAAAAATAATCAGAAGTTCAGAGGAGTGCAAAAAGACATGGTGCACATCATAACTAATTTAAAAGAATAGAAATCATGCAAAGTATTCTTAAATGTAATAGAGGTAAACTAGTAATCACAGAAAGATAGCTAGAAAATCCCAAAATATTTGGAGATAAAATGACATAAATAACACATGGGCCAAAGAAGTTTTGAGAGAAATTTAGAAGTATTTTGAACTAAATATAATGGAAACACAACTTATCAAAAGTTTTGAAATGCAGCTAAAAGCAGTAGAGGAACATTTATAACATTGAATGTATATATTAGAAAAGAAGAAAGCTCTAAAATCAATAATCTAAGATTCAACCTTAGGAACTGGAAAAAGAAGAGCAAAGTAAACCCAAAGAATGTGGAAGAAAGTAAATAATAAAAATTAGAGCAGAAATTGGAAACAAGAAATTAATAGAGAAAAATCAGTGAAACCAGAAAGCTGATTTTTGAAAACATCAATAAAATTTTCAGACTTCTAGTTGAACTAAGAAAAAGGTGAAAATCATAAATCATTAATATCATAAATTAAAAAGAGGCCATAACAACTGATCCCATGCACATGAAAAAGATAATTAAGAAATAATTATTTATTTCAAATACAAAGAATCCTATTGCCACAATCCTGATGATTTAGATGAAATGGGCTAATTTCTTGAAAGATAAAAATCTTCCGATTAGAGGAGGAAGATGGCAGCACAGTAGGAAGGAGCACATTTCACTTCCCCCTACACACGGGAGAAAAACCTGGCTGAATTATGTCGGAACAGAGCAAACAGCCATCAGAAACACAACATATTTGAAAACAGGAGATCAAAAATTATAGTGGACATTGAAAAACCAGACCGTAAGGAGAGTACTTCAGAACAAAAAGAGCGCAAGGGGCAGCGTGGACACCAGGGTGGGGACTGAGGCCCCAGAGGGCACTCGCCAGGCTCGCCACAAGATTAGGGAGGGAGCTGGGTCGACCCCTCCCTCCCCAGCCAAACAAGGTTTTAGCTGCACTGGGATAAACCCAGTTGGTTGAAATCTCACAGAGAGGAGTTGGGGGTCTCAGTGGCAGACAAGCTGGGGGTGTGAACACTCATGCATAGCCTGGGGAAGACTGCATGACAGAGCTTCCACGACTGTTGGAGCTCGGTGCCTGCGGGGCGGGTGAACACCTGAGCTCCCGCTATTGTCAGCGTCTGGTGCCCGAGGGACGGCTGCACGCCTGAGCATGCATGACTGTCCGAGCCCTCCATCAGGGATAATTCAGTGAGGATTGGTGCCTGTGTGTGACCAAAGTTGGCTGCGAGATCATAGGCACCTGGGTTCAACCGGGGTAGGCACAAACTTCCTCAGAATGTTCGCCTGAGGCCCTGGGTGGAGAAGCCCAAGGCTAGCTCTGAGAACAGTAGCACAAAGATAGCTGAGCGCTGAACAGGGAGCAAAGCCATACTGTCACCCCTAGGCCATTGCACCAGCAAGACCAGAAACACTGGCTTGGCAAGATTGAAAACAGCAAGAGTTGTTGTTTATTTTTTTTTTTCTTGTTCTTTTTTCGTTTTCTTTTTTAAATTTTTTTCTATTATTTTACATTATTTTTATCTTTTTTTTACCCCTCAATGCCCTTTGCTTCTCATTACTTCTTTCTTGTTTTATTCCTTCTTCCTTTCTTTCCAATTTTATCTCTTCTCCCTTCCTCTTTTTTTCTTTTCTTTTTCTTTCTTCTCTTTCCATTTTTTTCCTCTTTTCTCTTTTTAAATACCCACGAGTAAGACAAAAACAAAACAAAACAAAACAAAACCCCCTGGAACTGTGAAAAAACCAGAGTTGGTCCCAAGGAGGGGGCATTTCAACAGATAAGACAGTGGAAACTGTGAACACCAGGATACCTGAAGGAGACAGCACCATTGAATTTCACAGGTATTCTACCACAGAAGTTCACAACATAAACCCAGGGAGCCAGAACAGATCAATTTGAGAAGCTGAAGCTAACAAGAAGAGCCTCACAAACAATGGGAAGACAAAGAAATAATCCCCATATGAAAGGAAAGGAGGAAGCCCCAGAAAGAATGCTAAATGAAACAGAGGAAATGCAACTCTCAGATTTTGAGTTCAAAGCAATGGTTGTCAGGAAGCTCCATGAGATCTCAATGAGCTACCAGAAACTACAGGGAAGCTACAACGAACTCACTGCAAACTATATCAACATGAAAAAGGAAATAGAAACTATCAACAAGAGCCAAGAGGAAATGAAGAATACAATTTCAGAACTGAAGAACACAGTGGAAGGAATGAAAAGCAGAATCAATGAAGCAGAAGATTGGATCAGCAAGTTGGAGGACAAAGTAGAAAAAAACACCCAGAAGGAGCAAGAAAAGGAAAAGAGGCTCAGAAAGAATGAAGAGGGATTAAGAGAAATGCAAGACAATATGAAACATAATAATACCTGTATAATAAGGATACCAGAAGGAGAAGAAAACCAAGGGATAGAAAACTTATTTGAAAAAGTAATGATGGAAAACTTCCCTAATTTGATGACAAAAAGTCACACAAATCCAGGAAACACAGAGAGTCCCAAACAAGAGGAGCCCAAAGAGGCCCACTTCAAGACACATCCTAATTAAGATGGCAAATTTCAAGGCAAAGAGAGAATCTTAAAGGCAGCAAGGGAGAAAAAGGAAGTAACATACAAGGGAGCCCTGATCAGGCTAGCAGCTGACTTCTCAATGGAAATGCTCCAAGCCAGAAGAGAATGGCAAGAAATACTCCAAGTTTTCTTAGAAAATTCCATACTGCTTTCCATAGTGGCTGTACCAGTCTGCAGTCCCACCAACAGTGTACTAAGGTCCCCTTTTCTCCACAACCTCTCCAACACTTGTTGTTTGTTGTTTTGTTTATGATGGCCATTCTGACTGGTGTGAGGTGGTATCTCATTGTGGTTTTAATTTGCATCTCTCTGATAGCTAGCGATATGGAGCATC
>PVKU01015727.1:0-33144 GCA_004027475.1 Anoura caudifer | reverse complement strand
AATGGGAAGAGAAGTGGGTGGGCAGCACAGCCTGAGGGGGAACTTGTCCCAGGGCTGCCTCACTGCATGGCCCCCTCACAGACAAGACACTTCACAACTAAGCAGCAGCAGCTGCAGGGCTGACCCACAGAGGTGCTGCTTCATGATTCACCTGTAACAACACTGAGCTTCCTAACAGCCATGCTGTACTCACAGCCACCAGTACCAAAATGGAGCCACTTGCACTAAATAGTTTCCTTCTTCCCCACACCCCAACTCTAGAATTCCTGCTGCCATTGAATTGGAGCCAACAACCATCACTTCACAGACACCAGATGCCACAGACAGACTCAGGACAGGACACAGGCCCTGGGGTCCAGAATCAGGGCCCAGAGCAGACCGAGAACCAAAAGATGAACACCAGACCCCTGCCCCAATCCCAAAACTGTCCCCACAACCCAGGCCAGAACATCGACCCTGAAATGCCAGACCCCAGACCCCAGAGACTGACAGAGAACCCTGGACACCAGGTTCCATACATCAGACCCTAGAGCCAGAGCTTCACATGGACCCCACACACCCACCCAGGACACAAAGCCACACCTGAAGAGACCCCAGATCCCAAATACACAGACACAGATCTGTAACCAGGACCCCACAGCCAGACTCCAGAGCTGGAGCTGGACAATGGAGCCCAGTTGCCAGATGCAGGAGTGGAACCGAGTCTTCACGATGTAAACAGAGCCAGGAGCCGATAAAGAACATTCCTGACTCTCTAAGTCCAAGCAGCTGGCCCCAGAAATAATTTCTCATGCCAATGTAAGTGTACAAGGGAAGAAAATAACTCCTGGCACTGCTAAATTATACCAAGCCCTGAAGAAATAGACCATGAAGACTGACAGAGCAAAAAATAATAATAATGCCTACCCTTGCAAGGAGATGTCCCTGATCTCTCAGAGGCTGCACTTTCCAGAAGTCAGTGTCCCGGCCATGAATGTCACACGGCCAGTTCACCAACACTGTGGGGGATTAAAAAATTATTTTTGTCTGACCTTCTAAATTCTAACAGCTGGGACAACAATCAAATTCACATAATCTGATTAATGGGAGGAATTCAACATCTGCTACATGGGCAAGAGGAATTCATATTACAATGAATACCAAACACAATGAGGTAATATTGAGTATATGGGGTATTTTGGAAAGTGGAAGAACAGAGTCTTAGATTTCAAAGGTGAAGTGGGGAACATGCAGGTAATTTAGAAAAAAAGGCAGCATACCTGCCAGGTTCATTTCTGTTGGGCAACTCCCACAACTTTAAGATGCAAGGAGTACAGTAAGAGGGTCAACAAGCTCTTGCTAGGAGTCTTACTGTCTGCATCTGAGGTGATTGTGCTGAAGCTCCCTTCCTAAACCAAATTGTGGCAACTAAACCTCTCAGGAAGAAATGACATGACCATCTTAAGTAATTTCCCAGTCTTCTCTTTCTTATCAGCCAGTTTAACATCAACATGCCAAGTGCAAAATGCTGGCCCTCTTCATGACTGCCTCCGAAGCTGTACATAGAAGTTTTATATCCACAAGCTACATTAGTACATTGTTCCTTATTTTACTGACATAATCAGTCAGTTTTGAGAATCAGTTACTTTACTTAAATTGTTAAATCTTACTTAAGTACATTGTGATGTACATGTACTCCCCAAATTTACCTCCTATTAAATAGCTGACTGCTTGTTTACGTGGTGAGGAAAAACATTTCCTGTGACCTCAGGACTCTTTGGGCTGGTCTAATAATCCAATAGGTATGACACATATTAACGAATGAAAATGGCCAAATGTAAAACACACAGCCAGGAGAACCTCACTCACAGGAGAGAGTTGGAAACCCCACACACAAAAGAGCATAATGAGGCAGCGATGATGTGAGGGGCCGTGGTCATTTTCTGTGACAAAGATATCTCCTTAGATCTGTGGGGAAATATTTGAGATATAATAAAAGGTGTTGGAACAACTGAATGGGAAAAATACTGGGCCCCTACATTACATCCTACACCAGAATCAATTCTTTAATGGATTTTAATAACCACTCATAACTAACATAAAACACTGAGAGCTATCTGAAACATACCAAGAGATCTAAAGTGAAAGAATGGGAAAAATATACTACATGAGCATTAACCAAATGAAAATTATATAACATATAGTAGACTTGAAGGCAAAAAAAAAAAACAAAAAACACTACTACAAACAAAGAGTACTTCGTACCAGTAAGTTCAATTTACCAGTTGGTTCCAAATTTTTATTCACTTAATAACATAAACTCAAAATTATATAGAACAGCGCTTCATGGAAAATACACAAATTAATAATTATAATAGGAGATTTAACCAATTTCTATTATTCAGGTTTGGTTTCAGAACCAATAAAGCCCACAAAAAATAGTCAAAATATTTTTTAAAATAACATGAGAAGCAAATGGCATTCAATGTGCATAAGTACTTCACTACACCTCAAAACTGCAAATTACAGGTGCTTTCCAACACCCTGGGAATTCTTTTAAAAATTAACCATATTGTGATATAAAGCAAGTTCCAACAAACTTTAAAGGACTGAAATTTATATATACATATATACACACGCACGCACACACACACATATATATGTGTATATATGCACATATATATTTCTTGCTCTCACTGCCATTAATCAAGAAATCAGTAACAACAGATAACCAGAAAGTGCTTATATTTACAAATTATGAAATACACTTCTAAATAACCACCCAAAAATAAATCGCAATTGGAGTTAGAAAATAATTTGCATGGAATGATAGTGAAAACACTTCTTACCAAGACCAAATCACTCAGGTTCCAAAGATGATCACAGCTTCAAGATCAGGGGTTTTCAATCTCAGGCTGACTTTGCCCCCAAGGGGACATTTGGTACATTGTATGGAGACCTTTCAGGTTGCCCTTGGGTGGGGTTAAGGTGGGAGCTACTGGCATGCAATGAACAGAGGTAAGGATTGCTAACAAGCACCTACAATATGGAGAAAAATCCCCGAATCTTATAGCAATGAGAAACCCTACTCCCTACTCTATATGGAGCAGGATGAAGAGTCCATTAGAATACAAACAGCATGTGAATTTGCATCCTAGATCTGAAATCACACCTCTGTCTGGACAGGCAGCCTGGAGGCTGAGAGCTAAAGAACAACAACAAAAATAAATAAATAAAAATCCAAGCCATGTTGCAAAGATTGGGGAGGAATGTCCTTGGATAAGAAGACACCCAATGAAGGCCCAGAAGCCAAGGAAGACATGACACCTTAAGAGACTGCACCACACTGTGATAAACCACAGCACTGACAGTCACTGTCCCTTTTTACTGCCCATAAATCACTCTGCAATAATTGTTACATAAAATAACTTAGAATCTATACTCTTACTCTTTTAGCTGCCAGAATTCACCATCAGATGTTCTCCTCCTTGAAAGTGTGGACATTTGCCTTATTGTGAGCTCCTCAGATAACCTACAAGGGGTACAATTTTACTTACAAAATACTTCTGATTTCTAGAACACCACTGCTCCAGGTCCTGAACTCATTGACAATGCTAAGAATCATGTAACTTTTATTTAATTGTTAATGAAGTTATAACTAACACATTTTAACTCTTCATGTTTTATTCCAAGCTCTATATTTCATGTTTTATACAGCTAAACTAATATAATTTTATTATTGCATGATTTCTTATTTACCTTGACAACTCATGAATATCAACCTAAAGTTATCATAAATAACACAACTTAGTAAATTGTGTGGTAAATAACATGCAGAAAATCTTTTATACACACAAAGAATAATTTAAAGATATAATCAAAGAAAAGAACCAATGGTGCACCCCCAAATCCGGTGTCTGGTTTAGATGATGTGCTCATAAAAAGTGGTCCCAAGAAACTGATCACTGACATTGGGACATGAGACTTGTACCTCAAAACAGTTTTTAAAAAAAATCAACAGTCACTGATATTCCACTATAATCAACCACTTTTCCCACTGACCTGCACTCAGTTGTTATTTCCCCAAATTCCTATGAGATGGCAGCAGAGATGCACACTTGGGACAGGTATTAGTTGCTTGGCCAAACGGTTCATTTGATTTTTATGTATAAAGCATTTTATTTTTTAACCTCTTGGGTTAAAATTTATTTTAAATAGATTTTACTTTCTTCATTGTTTAAGGAAGCTGCAACAAACAAAGCACATTACAAATGATTTTCAAGCACACTTGGAACTTCTAAAAACCTGACTATATTACACTATAAGGCAAGTTCCAACAAATGGCACATAAAACACGTTTATTGCTTCCTGTGCCCTACTCTGGAAACCAGTTACAAGGTAACTGGACAGTCCTTACATTTACATATTTTACAATATGCTTCTAAATACCATTGCCATCAACAGTCACTGACATTCCACCAGAATCAACCATTTTTCTTGTTGACTGGCACTAAAGTGTTATTCTCCAAGTGAACAAGAGATGGCAGCAGAGAACCATGTTTGGAACTTTTTTTTTTTAACACTAACCATATTGTACTATGGAACAAGTTTCAAAAAAATATATCAAATTCTTTGAGGTTCCAGCCAAGATGGAGGTGTAGTTAGAAACTCTTCACTTCCTTGCACAACCAAAAGGAGGATAACAACCAATCGAAAATCAATAAACAACCAGAAGTGCCAGAAAATCAAACTGCATAGAACTCTGACAACCAAAGAATTAAAGAAACAGTCAAGCAGACCGGTGCGCTGAAACGAAGAAATATGGCCCAAATGAAAGAACAAAACAAAACTCCAGAAAAAGAGCTAAGTGAGGAGATAGCCAACCCATCTGTTGGAGAGTTCAAAGCCTTGGTAATCAAAATGCGCCCAGAACTGATTGAGCTTGGTCAAAAAATGAAAGAACAAATGAAGACTACCCAAAGTGAAATAAAGCAAAATATTCAGGGAACCAACAGTGAAAGAAAGGAAATCAGGACTCAAATCAACTACTTGGAACAAAAGGAAGAAATAAACATCCAACCAGAACACAATGAAGAAACAAGAACTCAAAAAAAAAAAAAAATGAGGAGAAGCTTAGGAACTTCTGGGACAACTTTAAATGTTCCAATATCCAAATTATAGGGGTGCCAGAAGAAGAAGAACAAGAACAAGAAATTGTAAACTTATTTCAAGAAATAATGAAGGGAAACTTCTCCAATCTGGTGAAGGAAATAGACTTCCAGGAAGTCCAGGAAGCTCAGAGACTCCCAAAGAAGTTGCACCCAAAGAAGAACATACCAAGGCACATCATCATTAAGTTACCCAAGATTAAAGATAAAGAGAGAATCTTAAAAGCAGCAAGAGGAAAGGACAGAGTTACCTACAAAGGAATTCCCATTAGGCTATCAGCTGATTTCTCATAAGAAAACTTGCAGGGAAGAAGAGAATGGAAAGATGTATTCCAAGTCATGAAAGACAAGGACCTACATCCAAGATGACTCTATCCAGCAAAGCTATCATTTAGTATGGAATGGCAGATAAACGCTTCCCAGATAAGTTCAAGTTAAAGGAGTTCATCATCACCAAGCCCTTATTATACGAAATGTTAAAGGGAAATTGAAGAATACCCAAAACTATCAACCATAAAACGACAACAAACTCACAACTGTAGACAAGTGAACCCAAAAGAAAAAATAATGAAAACAAAAATTAAGCAAACAACTACAACAGGAACAGAATCAGAGAAATGAACATCACATGGAGGGATTTCGGTGGGGAGAGGGGAAGGAGGAATGGGAGGAAAAGATACAGGAAAGAAAAAGCTTAATTGATAGGCATAAAATAGATGGGGAGAGATTAAAAATGGTATAGGAAACAGAGAACGCAAAGAACTTATATGTACAACCCACAGACATGAACTAACGGGGTAGGGGCAGGGGAAGCTGGAGGGTTGGGGTGCAGGATGGAGGGGAGATAAAGAGGGAAAAATTGAGAAAAGTGTAATAGCATAATCAATAAAAAAATCTTTCAAAATAAATAAAAGTAAGTAAATAAAAAATAACAAAATAACTGACATGACTGATAGCAAAGATGGTCCACACCAAAACTTGAGAAAGAAATCTTCACCTCTGAATGCACAGCTTAGAAACAGAAGCTGGAAACGCACTAGTCTGGCACCCGTACCAAGAACCTGAAATAGTAAACAAAGTCCAGGCAAAGTGGAGAAACCAGCCCGTAGACGTGTCCTGAGGGACACGTACATGAAATGAGAGCGCTTGTATTTTAGTCTACTTTTTTTTTACCTCTTGGTGGGGAATTTCAAATACATTTGACCTCCATGTTATTTAAGGACACTGCCACGGAAAAAGCAAATGACAAACGACTTTCAAACACACTTGGCACTTGTAAATCCTGCCTCTATTACACTACAAAGCCAGTTCCAAGTAACGTCACATAAAACAGGCTTATTGCTCCCTTGGAGGATATCTGCAGACCAGTCGCAAAGTACCTGCACAGTCCTCACATTTGGACATCTTCAACTGCGCTTCTAAATTACACTATTATGAAAAGCCAATGATATTCCCCCTGCAACCAACCACTTTTCCCGCTGACCCGCACTAAGGTGTCATTCCCCAAAATGGCCACGAGATGGCAGAAGAGACCGACCGGGGCAACGCATATCCCACTAACGGCTTGGCTGAAAGGTTCTTTTGCTTTTTAATGTAAAATGCAATGACTGGCACACTTTTCATTTTCCCCAAAAATTGTGACTGCACAACATCATGGCCACTGAGTTCTACTGCCCTCTGCCATTTTTCAGGCAACTTCCCACTCCATAGTCCCAAAGCACTGTTACCTTTAGGAGCAGAGAACTCTTCTAGGTGCTTTCTGCAGTCTTCCTGGGAAGGAAATTTCTCTCCACTAAGAGAAATTCAGAATACCGAACTAAATGGCCACACGAAGGTGCAAGGTGTGGTGAGTACTGCGGGTGAATCACGACTGCGCGGCCAGGATGGAACCGTTTTTCCCTGGTCACCCAAGAGAAACGTGCGCTCCCACCTCATCCTGAAGCTGTCCCGTCTTCGGCTTCCACTCTTTCCCACAGTTGGTCTGGTGGGGCGGCACGTGTTGCGAATTTCCCCAAGGAGCTCCTCCTGCAGGACTCCCTCTGGTATCACCACACAGGCAACATCACCTCCTCTGGATGGAGACCGCCCTGTGGGGGGCTGCTGGTGGTGGTTCCTTCATTTGCCCACCATCTCTCCCGTTCCACATTATTCTCAAATTTCAACGGTTCATACCCCCTCACAATTTGCTTGCAAGCAGAATGGTTTCCATATATTTTCATAGAGAACCACATGTGGAAACGAGGTCAAGAAAGATCCTCGCTCCCCGCTTAACTTCTGTGGAACGCAAACATCAAAGCGATTAACGTAACCATGCAGGTGCAAATGATTTTCAATGCTCGATTTGGATACTTTGAGTACGTCACCTGTCTCCCACATGGCACGATGTGGTCTGTCCTCAGTTAACATCTGGACTCAATGGCTCTGAACCGCAAATGGTCTGCCAGACCCGTGGGGCACCTTCTTGTGAGAAGTCTTCGGCATGAAACTTCGCAAACCACTTCTGACACATTTCATCACCTACAGCGCCTTCTCCATACACACTACCGATCTTTATTTTGGCATTCCCGTTGTGTTTTCACCTTTCTTGAAGTGACAAAGCCTAATGTGCCAAAAGTGTTGCTTATGTTCATCCTTCTTGAGTATGAAAATGGCCCCAAAGTCACAATGGTTTTGATGAGTTTTTTCTTTCAATGCACGTTGGTGTGACATCTGTCACAGTACAGTGTAACCCAATGCTTTTGAATGAAGATGGACAAGTTAGTGAACCAGAGTCACAGGATGGGGCGGGGCAGTGAGGGTTGGGGGGGGCTGAACTGACTTTTGGGCCAATCCCATATAAACAAAGCTTCAACCAGAATCGCATCATTTACAGTATTTTTTTTTTTTGCTCATACATCACTAGAATTAAGTGAAAATGGGTGACTAGAAAGTTCTCCTGCTTGGTACTTCTGAAATAGACTCCTACAGACCTTCCAAAATGAACCACCATGTGAGTTACAAAATAATTTGAGCTGAATGATGCTAAAGATACTACATACCGAAACTTGAGAACAAAATCTGTACATTTAAACACACAAGTTAGTCACAAAACCTCAAACTGTACAACTGTTGCACCCATTTTAGGAACCAAAAGGCATAAATGAAGCCAAGACACACTAGAGGGAACATGCCTCTAGACATGTCCGGAAGGGCATGTACATGAAATGATACTGATGTTATTTTAATTAATTTTATTCTATTCTGTTCTATTCTATTTCTGGATGGAGGATTTTGAATAAATTTTATTTTCTCCTTCTTTAAGGAAGCTGCAACAGACAAAGCAAATAACAAACAATTTTCAAACATACTTAGAACTTGTGAAAACCTGACTCTATTATGCTACAAAGCCAGTACCAAAAAATGTCCCATAACACACGTTCATCACTCCCTTTACCTTTAACCTGCACACAATTCACAAGGTAACTGGACAGTGCCGACGTTTAGACGCTTTGGAATGCACTTGTAAATACCGCTACCATCAAAAGCCGTTGATATTCCACTAGAATCAACTACTTCTCCTGCTGACCTGCACTAACACGTCATTCCCCAAAATGGCCACGAGATGGCAGCAGAGACCGACACTTGGAACGCATGTCCCACAAATGGCTTGGCTGAAAGATTCCTTCCCTTTTTACTGTGAGATGCGATGACAGGCACACTTCTCGTTTTCCCTCAAACACGGTGACTGCACAAGGTCCTCACCATTTTTGTTCCACTGCCTTCTGCCAGCTTTCAGGTAATTTCACCATTCCATGGTCCCACAACTTTGCTATCTTTCGGAGCAGAGAGCTCTTCCAGGTGGCTTCTGCAGTCTTCCAGGGAATGGAAATTTCTCTCCACTAAGAGAAATTCAGACAGACTGAAGTAATTTGCCAGGGGAAGGTGAAAGGTCTGGTGAGCACTGCGGATGAATGAGGACTGTGCAGCCAGGCTGGAACCGTTTTTCACTGGCCAGCAAAGAGAAACGTGCATTCTCCCCTTATCATGAAGCTTACGTGTCTTCTGCTGACAAATTCCAGACTCTTTCCCTCAGGTGGTGCTTTCAGTTGGTCTGACGGGGAGCAGTACTTCTTGCAAGTAACCTGCTGGATTTCTACAGGGAACTCCTTCTGCAGGACCCCCTCCAGAAACCACTGCAAGGGCACCATCACTTCTTTTGGATGAAGACCGCCCTTTGGAGGGGACTGGTGGTGGTTCCTTTGCTGACCCTCAATCTCCCCCATCCTACATTGTTCTAACATATCAACGGTTCATCCTCCCTCACAACTTACTTTGAAAATGGAATGTTCTCCTTATGTTTCAGCAGAGAACCACATGTGGATATGCCGTCAAGATGGGTCCTCCCTTCTACCCACTTAACTTCTGTGGAACCCACATGTCAGGGCGACTAATCTAACTGCGCTGGTACAAATGATTTTCAATGCTTGATTAGGATACTTCGAGTACGTTGCCCGTCTCCAGCGAGCCATACCATGGTCTGTCTTCAGTGAACGTCTGCCCTGGACGGCTCTCCACTGCACCTGGACTGCCGGACCCATGGGGCAACTGCATGCCAGAAATCTCTGGAATGAAACTTGAAAATACACTTGTGACATGTTCCATCACTCACAGCAACATCTCCACACATCACAAATCTTTCTTTGCCTTACAGTTGCGCTTGTACCTTTGTTGAAGTGACAAAGCCTAAGGGGCCGAAAATGTTGCTTATGTTCTTCCCCCTTCAGTGTGAAAATGGCCACATGCACATTCTCCAGTTGTGATGAGGTCTCTTTAATGCAAGCTGGTGTGACAGCTGTCATGATGCAGCCTAACAAAATGGTTCCAAATGATGTAAAGGCAAGTATGTGAGACCAGAGCCAGGTGATGGGGTGAGGGTGTGGTGGTGGGAGAGGGTGGGGGGCTGAACTGACATCTTTACCAGCCTGATTTAAAGCAAGGTTCAACCAGCCTCAAAGCCTGAAATCCTATACAATGTGTTTTTTGCCCTCATAGCACTTAAGCTGGCATTCACTGAGAATGGATGACTGGAAAGTTGTGTTGTTTGGGACTTCTGAAATGAACTCCTACAGAAGCTGTGAAATAAACTGCCATTGGAATTGCAAAATAACCGGACCTGAGTGATGGTAAAGGTGCTCCCTAACAAAACGTGAGAAAGAAACCTTCACCCTTGAATGCACGGCTCAGAAACAGAAGCTGGAAATGCACATGTTTTGCACCCATACGAGGAACCTAAAATAGTAAACGAGGTCCAGGGAAAGTGAGGAAACGAGCCGGCAGACACGTCCCGAGGGGCACGTACATACAATGACAGCGCTGGTGTTTTACTTTGCTTTTTTGTATCTCTCATAGCATCATTATATATAAGTTTTACCTCTCATTGTTTTAGGAAGCTGCAACAGACAAAGCAAATTACAAACGACTTTCAAGCACACTTGGCACTTGTAAAAACCCGCCGCTATTATGCTACAAAGCCACTTCCAAGAAACGTCTCATAAAACACGCTTCTTCTTACCTTGGCCGTTACTCTGGAGACTGGTCACAAGGTAACTGTATAGTCCTGACATTTAGATGTTTTTTAATGCATTTCTAAATACCACTACCATCAAAAGTCATTGATATTCCACTAGAATCAACCACTTTTCGGACCTAAACCAACGTGTCATTCCCCAAAATGACCACCCGATGGCAGCAAAGACCGGCACTTGGAACACATACTGTACTATAGGCTTGGCCACAAGGTTCCTCTGGGTTTTCCAGTAAGATGCAATGACAGGCACATTTTTTCCTTTTCTTCAACAATGTGACTGGACAGCGTTTTCACCATTTACTTCTACTGTCCTCTGCTATCATTCGGTCAACTTCACCATTCGATCTGCCCACAGCATTGCTATCTTTTGGGGCACAGAACTCTTCCAGGTGCCTTTTGCAGTCTTCCACGGACGGGAAAATTTTCTCCAGTAAGAGAATTTAGGAAACACTGCTGAAATACCTGGCAATCCGAGGATACAACGTCTTATGAACACTGCGGATGAAGCAGGACTGCCCAGCCAGGCTGGAACCGTTTTCCCCTGGTCACCAAAGAGAAACATGAACTCTTGCCTTTTCCTGATGGACGATTATGCGTCTTCTGCTGACAAATTCAGGACCCTTTCCCCAGGGCGGTGAGCTCCATTGGCCCAATGGGGAGCAGTACTTCTTAGAAGTGACCACCTGGTTTTCAGCAAGGAGCTCCTAGTGCAGGACTGCCTAGTGATCCCACCATGTGCACAGCAGCGCCTTCTCTGGGTGCAGACCACACTTCGGAGCGGCTGCTGGCGGTTCCCTTCCTGTGCCCACGATCTCTCCCGATCCACATTCGTGTCAAATATCAACGATTCACCCCCCTCTCCACAATTTGTCTTGAAAATGCAGTGTTTTCCTCGCATATCAGCAGACAATCCGATGTGGAAATGTGGTCAGGCAGGGATCCCTCCTCCTCCCTTCTTAACTTCTGTGAACACAAACATCAAAGCGATTAATGTAACCACACTGGTGGAAATGATTTTCAGCGCTTGCTTTGGGTTTTTTGAGTATGCCGCCTGTCTCCCACGTGGCCTAATGTGGTCTCTCCTTGATGAACGTCTGGACTGGATGGCTATCGACTGCGACTGGTCCATCCAACAGGTGGGGAACCCTCACACGAGAAATGTCCAATGAGAAACTTTGCAAACCACTTCTGACATGTTCAATCCATCATACCACCTTCTCCTACACACCACAAATCTGATATTACATTTTGCTGGCATTTTAACCCTCTGAATATGCCACAGTGTCATGTACTAAAAATATTACTTCTATTCATCTATCTTCAATATGAAAATGGCCACACACTCAACAGTTCTAATGAGTTTTTTTTAATGCACGCTAATAGGACATCTGTCATGATACAGTGTAACCAAAGTTTTTCAAATAAAGTTGAAGACAAATATGTGAACCAAAGTCACATGATGGGAGAGTGAAAGCAGGGGTGGTGAGGAACCAAACTGACTTCTTGACCAACCCGGTATAAAGCAGGCTTCAACCAGCATCACAGCATTGAAATCATATGCAGTGTGTTTTTTGCTCTCATATCACTTAAGCTAGAATTCACTGAAAGTGGGTGACTGGAAAGTTCTGTTCTTTAGTATTTATAAAGCAGGAATCTAAATAATCTCCAAAATGAACCACCATTTGAGATATAAAATAACTTTAACTGAAATATGCTTAACATACTACATACCAAAACTTGAGAAAGAAATTTCCACCCAGAAATACACGTTAGGGACAGGAATTGGAATGTACCAGGTTTTGCAACATATGAGGAAACTAAAATAGTCAAGGATATGCAGACAAAAAGAGAGAGAGAGAGAGAGAGAGAGAGAGAGAGAGAGAGAGCCCCAATACATGTCCCTAAGGCCACATACACAAAACGGTGACACTTTTATTTTATTTATGTATTTTATTTTATATTTTACACCATGGTAGAGAATATTGAACAAACTTTACTTTTCTCATTTTTTAAGGACGCTACAACAGACAAAGCAAATTACAAATGATTTTCAAGCATGCCTGCAACTCGTCAAAGCCTGACTTTATTACGCTACAAAGACAGTTCCAAGAAATGTCACGTAAAACGCACTCATCACTTCCTTTGCCCTTAACCTGCAAACCAGTCACAAGGTAACTGGAGAGTGCTGATATTTAGACGTTTTCTAAAGCATTTGTAAACACCACTGCCATCAAAAGTCACTGATATTCCACGGGAATCGAACACTTTTCCTGCTGACCTGAACTGAGGTGTCATTCCTCAAAATGGCCACGAGATGGAAGCAGAGACCGACAGTTGGAAACACTATTGGCTTCACAAAAACGTTCCTCCACTTTTTACCGATACAATGAAACTACAATAGTAAACTCAATCTAGGCAGAGCTGAGGAAACGAGCCCATAAACATGTCTGTAGGGCACGTATGTAAAATGAGAGCGCTTGTGTTTTACTTTACTTTCTCTGAACTCTAGGTGGAGAATTTTAAATAAATTTTACCTCCGCGTTGTTTAAGAAAGTTGCAACAAAACAAATTACAATTTTCAAGCACACCTGGAAATTGTAGAAACCCGACTCTATCACACTACACAAATCCAAAAAATGTCAATAAAACATGCTAATTGCTCTCCTGGCGTTAATCGGGAAGCCAGTGACAAGTAACTGGACAACCCTGACATTTAGATGTTTCCATATGCACTTATAAAAACCCCTGCCACGAAAAGTCATTGATATTTCACTGGAATCAACCACCTTTACTGCTGACCTGTACTGAGGCGTCATTCCCCAGAATGGCCACGAGATGGCAGCAGACACCAACACTTGGAACACATGGACCTCTTGGCTTGGCGGAAAGGTTTGTTCACTTTTTACCATCAGGTACCATGACAGGCACGCTTTTCATTTTCCCCCAACAATGTGACTGAACGACGACTGGACAACATAGTCACAGCTTTGTTCCACTGCCCTCTGCCACTTTTCAGGCAACTTTGCCATTCCATCTTCCCACAACATTGTTCTCTTTCGGAGCAGAGAACTCTTCCGGGTGCCTTCTGCAGTCTTCCTGGGAATGGAAATTTCCCTCCATTTAGAGAAATTTGGAAAGACTGAAGTAAATGGTCATGTACCTTCTGCGTCTTCTGCTGACAAATTCTGAACGCTTTCCCACACGCAGCTTTTAGTTGCCCTGGTGGGGAGCAGTACTTGCTGGGAGTAACCCGCTGGGTTTCTGCAAGGAGCTCCTACCGCAGAACACCCTTGGGAATCCACCACATGCAGAAACCTCCTTTGGAAGAAGACTGCCCTTTGGAAGGGCTGGTGGTGGTGGTTCCTTTCTTTCCCTCAATTCTCCCACTCCACATTATTCTAAAATATCAACAGTTCATGCCCCCTAAAAATGTGTTTTGGAAGTGGAATGTTTTCCTCAGATTTCAGTGGAGAACTGCTTGTAGAAATGCAGTCAAAGGGGGCCCCCATCATCCCGACCTAACTTCTGTGGAACCCAGCGTCAAAGCGATTAACGTCACTGTGCTGGTGCAAATAATTCTTGATGCTCGATTTCAACCCTCTGAGTATGTCACCTGTCTCCTGCGTACCACAACGTGATCTGTCCTCAATGAACGTCTCCCCTCCATGGCTCTCCACTGCACCTGATCTACCTACTCATGCGGCAACTGCACGAGAAATCTCTGGCATGAAACTTCACAATCCACTTCTGACATGTTCCATCACTCACAGCAACATTTCCATAAACACTACAAACCTTTTGTTGCACTTGTACCTTTCTTGGAATGAAAAAGACAAAGGGGCAAAAAATATTGCTTATGTTCATGCATCTTCGGTGGGAAAAGGGCCACACACACACACTCACCACTTTTGATGAGATTTTTTATCTTCCAAAAACTTTAAGACACAAGGAGTAAGAGGGTCAACAAGCTCTTGCTAGGAGTATTACTGTCTAAAGCTGTGCTGAAGCTCTCTTCCTAAACCCAGTTTTGGCGACTAAATCTCTCAGCAATAAATGAGATGGCAATCCTAGGTAATTTCCCAGTCTTCCCTTTCCTAACAGCCGGTTTAAAATCAACGTGCCAAGTGCAAAATGCTGGCTCTCTTCATTACCACCTCTGAAACTTTACACAGAAGTTTTACATCAACAAGCTACATTAGTACATTGCTCCATATTTCATTGAGCTAATCATTCAGTTTTGAGAATAAGTTATTCAGTTAAATTGTTAAATCTTACTTAACTAAATGGTTATGAACATGTACTCCCCAAATTCACCTCCTATTAAATATCTGACCATTTACTTACATGGTGGACAAACGATCCTTCCTCTAACCTCAAGAATCTTTGGGCTGGTCTAATAATCCAACAGGTATAAAACACATTACCAAATAAAATAACCAAATTTGAGACGTACGTAGGTATGGGAACCTCGCTCACATGACAGACTCAGGAACCCCACATGCAGAAGAGCATCAGGGATAGAATGGAAACGTGGACACGCAAAATGTACTGAGGCTGTGATGGTGTGAGGGGCAGTGGGGCTTCAAAGTGACCTTGCAAAATGATAGGAGCAGATGCTATAAAAAGGTGCTGTTCCCAAGATGTCCACAAGGTGGCAACAAAAAGAGCATTTCCTGCTGGTCTCAACTCAGATGCTATTCCAAAGGTGCACACCAGATGAGTGTGTGCAGCAGAGTGTGAAAAAGGGTCCCACCCCCAGAGAGCAGGGGTCCTGACAAGACAGCCCTGGGTCCTCTGACTGCTGGGAGAAGTACTATTACCTAAGAGAGGATGGAGCCTTGTGACATGAGCTCTGGGTCCTCACCAGAGAGCATAAGAGGTTGTGTCAGGTCACCTCTGGGTCTTATAAGCAAGGGGAGGGGCCCCACCTGAGACCTGTGGGTCCAAGGGTCCTGTGACCTCAGGCCTGGGCCACTGGAGTGTGGAGAGGACCACACGAGAGACAGGAGTGTCCTATTACTGCACACCTGTGTCCTATGAGGGTTGAGAAAGGTCCTTCCCTGTGAAATATAAGTGTCCCAACTCCTCACCTTTGAGCCTGGTGACTGTGGGGAGGGGTCTGACTTGAGAGAGCAGGGGCTCCTGTCACTGCAGCTCTGGGTCCTGGGAGCATGAACACAGCCCCCCTCCAAGAGCACAGGGCTCGGCCACACTGGCCCCGTGATCGCAAGGTGCGCAGAGGCTGTGGGTCCATGACTGTGGGGAACATACCCGCCTGTGAGTGTGACAGGTCCTGTCCCATCGCCTGTGCACTGTGGGTGTGGCAACAGGGGCTTCTCAGAGAAAGGTGGGGGTCCTGTCACTTCAGCCCTGGGTACAGGAATTGCAGGAAGAAGCCCCGCCAGGGGAGGAAGCTGTGGTTTCGAGTCAGCACTGGGTGCGGTGAGCAGGAGGAGAGGCCCCACCCGAGAGGACACCTGGTCTTCTGACATCAGCCAGGGTCCCCGAGAGTGTGTGGGGGTCCAACGTCAGACGGTCTGGGGTGCTGCCTCATCACCTCGGGGTCTTGTGAATGTGAGGTGGGCCCCTCACTGAGAAAGTAGGGAGCCCTGCCATCTGAACTCTGGGTCCTGGGAGTGTGGGAAGGGGCCTCTCCCTGCGAGGAGTGGGGTCCTGTCACAGTGAAGAGGGCCCGACCTGGGAAAGAGATGCGTCCTGCCTGACAGCCGAGTCCTGTGGACGTGGGGAGGGCTCCCACCTGACGCAGTAGGGAGCCCGTCACACTGGCTCTGTCCCCTGCGCATTTGGAAAACTGCCCCACCAGGGAGGAGAGCAGTTCCTCTCACCTCGGCTCTGGGGCCCCTGAGTTTGGGGAAGGGTCCATCCCAGAAAGCGCAGGGGGTGCTGTCACATCGGCTCTGGGGGCTGTGACCTGGGGCCGGGTCACACTGGAGACAGTAGAGGGCAGAAGGAGGCAGCCAACGCTGTGGTCCCCGTTATCCAGCAATGCAAGTCACAGACCAACACCGACCGCCGAGGAATTCCCGACGCAAGAAAGGCCCCCACTTCAGCAAGGAGGGGGTGGGTGGGGAGCTACTGTCCTCTGGCACCTTCTGCCTGATTCTTCGAGTCCACGTGCGAACCGCCCAATTTTCTCACAGTATCAAAGTTCACGTTCACCTTTAGGGAGAACTGCTCACAGTGGCTACAGCGAAGAAGACCCTCCCCGTCAACCACTTCACTGAGGGACCAGAACTGCCCCCAAACCCTATCTCGGCCCTTCCCCGGGCCGAGCGCTCAGTGAGAACCACATGTCCACTGGGGCGGCGAATATTCTCCGGAGAGAAAAGCGCGTGTGTAATGAGCCCGCTGCCGGAGGCCGCCCGTGTGCGCAGGGCCCTGGCTCAGGTGTCCGGAGCCTCTGCGTCCGCACGTGGGGTCCAGCGACCCTCTCCCTGTTCGCGCACCGCGGAAAAGGGGAGAGGTCCTTCACCCCTGCACCCCGCTCCCCGGACGCCGATTTTCCCGGGTTTTCTTCTTTCATCACCAGGAAAGAAAGGGATAAGCTAGGCGGCTTTGGAGAGCGCATCCAGGTGACCCCTCAGCCGGCCCGGCTCCGCGAACCCCCCCACCCACCCGCGCTGCGCCCCGCGCGCCTGTGAGAGGCCTCAGGCCAGGCGGGCAGTGTCGTTCGCGGGGAGGCCGCTCCACTCCTCTCTCCTTTCCTTCCCACGGGGGAGAGGGACCCCCCAAAGCCGTGTGAGCGTGCGACCCCGTGTTCCGTCTCCCACCCCGTCGCTCTCCCCCCAAACCCTCCTGGGGTCACCTACGCCCGCCCGCAGGTCCTCCTCTCCAAACCTCCGTTCCCTCGATTCTACCCGAATTCCGCGCGGGCCCTTCCCCGTCCCGCTCCCAACGTAACCCGTTCAAACCTCCCCCAGACGGCTCGGGTCCACCCTCGCCGGTACCCGCCGCTTCCCAGCACCGCGCGCCAGGGTCCAGTCCTGTGTCCAGACACCCGCTGCCCTCCCCTCCTCCCTGGGGCTTCTGCCCCCGAACCCCGACCCACCGGGATCGCAGCCCCGCCTGCACCTCCGCCATCCTAACACCCCTCCCCGACCCCTTGGTCCCTCCCCGGGCAGCGTTCTGGTCCCTCCTCCTCCCGAAGTTCTCGAACTTCCAGGACCCGCATCGCCCCAGTTCCCCTTCGCTCTCCTCCCCGAGACCTTCGCCCCCGCGGCCCCACCGATGCCCCTGCGCCCACGCGGGCTCCTCCGCCAGCGCGTCCGGTTCCTGGGGCCGCTGGGAGGGAAGAGAGGGGACGGGCAGACCGAGGGGGGACGGGCTGGGTCTGAAAAGGGCTCTGGGACTGACCGGACCGTCGGGACCCTCAGGACCGCAGGGAGGCCGAGCGCAGCGCCAGGCAGGTGAGGCCCCACCGGGACACCGAGGACACTGACCGGAGGGCGGTCTCCCCCGGGAAGGGAGCGCGTTCACTCGGTAAGTGCCTGTGAAGAAGCGTTTGCTGGTGTCAGGCCCCGGGAAGGTCAGTCTCGTGCGTAATGCAGGACACACACTGGTGAGGGGGACAGACGTGCCTTCGTGGAGCTCCCTGTCCCGGCGCGTGGCCGAGTCGCGGTGGAAGCGGCCAGGCTGAGCGGGCACCTGCCCAAGCGCAGCAGGCGGAAGGGACGCACCCCTGGGGAGACTGAGTCACAGGGGTGAAGAGCTGCAGGCTGCGAGGATGACGACTTTGTTGTCATTGCTGACACGTCACTCCTTAATAACTGTTCTGTGACGTCACTAAAAGTAAATATTCTTGCTTTCTACATTCCAAAATTCACCGTCTAAAATCTCCCTTATCGAAAATGCGTAAAAGGGAGAAATTTCTTTTCTGTAAAAGACAGAAAACTGTACAAGAACAATCAAAATGTAACTAAAAATAGAAAAAAATAAAATAAATTACTCTAGGTAAAGGTTTGTCCAAAAAAAAAAAAAAAAGGAAAAGGAAAGAAAATGCGCACATTTGCCTTATCGTGAGTTCCTCAGATAACCTAGAGGGGGCGCCATTTCACTTACAAAACACCAGATTTCTACAAGACCAGGAGTCCAAACACTGAACTCATTTAAAAATAAGTATCCTCTTCCTCTCTTATTTCATCATTAATGAACTTACCACCAACAAAATTTTTTCTAGCTCCTCACATTATCTCATTTCTTCATATATTCTTTCAAGCATTATCTCTTTTTACATGTTTGACATAACTAAAGTAATACAATTTTATTACTGTATGATAGCTTATCTTGATGAATCAAAAAAAGAAATGTAATGATTACAAATAATAGAATTTATTACAGTGAGGGGAAATAACACACAGAAATAAATATCATAAATATATATTAAGTTAAAGATAGAATCAAAAAGAAGCAATAGCAACAAGCCAGATAAAATACCTAATGTTAACCTTAGCAAGAATGTGCATGATCTGCGTGAACAAAATGTTAAAATGATGCCCAACGAAAGATACTTGAAAAACTGGAGATAACATCGTGCTCTTCTATGAAAAAACACGAATGTCTATGTCCCAAAGTTGCTTATAAATTGAATGTGATACAGCTTAAAATACCAATATTTTAAAACTAAAACAAACTTATTCTCGGTACACTTGTTAAAATGAGGAATGAAAAGAGAATTCTGGAAAAGCAAATTAATAAATAGAACCTAGCCCAACCAAACATAACTATGTATTGTGTTATAAACCTACATTAATCTAAACAGTGGGGTAATGGCCTTTGAATAGACAAACTGATGGGACAAAATACAAACTCCAATGATAAATGCAAAATCAGATGGAAATTTTCTATGACAAAGATACTCCTTAGAGCTGTGGGAAAATCTTTGTAATATAATAAAAGGTATTGAAACAACTGAATAGGAAAAATACTGACCTGCCTATGTTACATCCTCTGCTGAAATCAATTCTTTGATTGATTTTAATAGCCATTCATAACTAATATAAAACACTGAGAGCTCTCTGAAATGTGCAGACAGATCTAAAGTGAAAGAATGGGGAAATATACTATGAAAACATTAACCAAATGAAAATTATATAATAACAAAACAGACTTGAAGACAAAAAAACACTACTACACATAAAGAGGAGTACTTCATATCAGTAAACTCAATTTACCAGTTCAAAATTTTTATTCACTTAAAAACATCAACTCAAAATTATATAGAACAGAGTGACATGGAATAATACACAAAATAATAAAAATAGGAGATTTAACAAACCCCCATCTTTCAGGTTCTGCTTCAGAACCAATAAAGCACACAAAAAATAGTAAAAATGTTTTTAAAATAACATGAGAAGCAAATGGCATTCAATGTGCATAAATACTTCACGACACCCCAAAACTGCAAATTACAGATGCTTTCCAAGCACCGTCAAAACTTTTTTAAACACTGACCATATAGTGATATGAAGCAAGTTCAAACAAATTTGTTTGTAAATGGAAAAGACACCGGCATTCGGGCTTCCTGTCACTACCAAATCCAATAAGCAATGACAGCGATTGAATCTTTATAGGCACTTTATTCAGACGGCCAGCAATCTAAGAAGATGGCAGGTTCATACCCTTACAAAACACCTTCCCTGATTTTTCCTGGTCAGAACTTTTATCGGGGAGGTGGGGGAGGACAAACAAGGTGAGGTGAGGGCTTTGAAATTCAGGGAGGATTAGGTGGGTGAAGCTGCAGCATTCCTGTTCTGGGAAGTTAGCTGTTCCCAAGGGGAGGCGGAGCATCTGTCTCCTCACTGACACAAAGGCCCAGGTGCCTCCAACTGGTCCCCAGGTGGAAATCTCTAGCCAGTGCCCCAGGAGGCCCGCTGTTTCCCAGGAGCCAGGATGGGCCTTATCTGTAGTTTCTGAAACAAAAGCTTTAACACACACATTACTTGCTAGGCTTAATAACTTCTTCCTTAAGCTAAAATTTTCGAAGTCTTGAGTTCCCTACCATTCCCCACCATTAGTATTAAACTATCTCATTTCTATGAGATCAGAACTTAGCATTGGACTGTCCGGTGGGGGTGGGGGGTGGTTAGGAACACACCTAATTGCAGACCTACGTAAGGAGGCACGTCGTACGCAACAATAAGCCGTGATGGCACTGAAGAGAATGACAAGGGTAAAAACAATCGATATCTCTCAAAGACCAAGTACACTAGGCAGCCATAAGGTTAGTTTAGACAAGTCAGTACTAAGTAAGTACTAAGAAAGAATCTTTCTCTTTGTTTTACATTAGACATTAGATTATTTACTTGCTTTACTTTTTGTTCTATGAGCTGTGAACTATCAGTTAAAACAGCAGAGCCTTTTAAATTTTTCACATCCATGACTATGCCTTAAAAGAAGGTCGTCTACGGCTGCACGATTTTCCAGTGCTGGTTCTCTGACTTGTCCTAGTTCTTGACGAATGCCACTGATGGCTTGTGAGGTGGCATTCAGAGCTTTGGCCACAGCACAGGCCAATCTGCTTATTACTACATGAAATAAGTTACCATGGTTGGCATTACAAATATAATTAAGGGCACATATTCAGCAGGGCTAAATGGTGTAAGTCACTGATGCAGTCGGGCATAAGGGAGACATCCTGTTGAACGCAGGTCAAGTGGGGCTTCTGAGGAATAAACACCATCAGTCTTCCCACACAGCACAGCCTCCCGGAGCTCTTTGCTGGAACATAAGAATAGACAGTCATTCCACATATCAGAAACCATCCTGTTGGCAGCTTAACATGAGCATAAGCATAAAATACATCAGTGGTGGTGGTGCAATTCATTTTTGCACCTGCTGAGAGCACAAGACAGTTTTTAGTACAATCGACAAAAATTACACACTCTCTAGCTGGGGCTTACATTAGCGACTTTCTATGAAAACAGTTCCCTGTCCTTTATAGTTACCACTGGTCCCCAATTACAAATGTCAGAGTAGGTCATTTTCTTTTCAATGTGATCAAGCACAGTGTACTTTCTAAGGCTTTCTAGAGGGGCACAGACACCTATAAGACATGAAGTGAAAGTTTGTTCAACATAAGTTCCTCCTGCAAGACTCAGAAATATTCAGAAATATTCAGAAAAACTCAAATATTCAGAACAATTTTTGCTAAATATTTTTGCCAAATATTTTCATCTTGTTTGAATGGAATGAGTTGTCCATAACAAGGGGTTAAACAAGAGGTAAAGGAAAGAACATAAGTCATTGTTTTCCAAAGATGACTTTCAGATCTTCCTCTGGTGCTTCCTTCATTCTGGTGTGATGAGTCCAAGGTTTCATTTTTGCCAGTTTCACCATGTGGGAATGGTGAGGGGTATGTCCCAAGGTCCAGTCCACTTTCCTCCTAGTTGGTTTTGGAGATGCTGTCACCCAGATCTCGAGTAGCATTTTGCCTGCAGGCTCAGAGGAATGCAGCAAACCTGTGGGAGAAAAGTCTCTGATACAGGCAAGGTCATTCATCACAGCTAAGGTCTGGCTTAAATGTTGTACATCTATTTTTACCTTCAGTTTTTCACCTATACACATTATCTCTTACCCCAATTGTGACCTGAAATGGCTACCTGTACACAGTTTGTAGGGACTCAACTGAATCCCACTTCCAGGAGCCACCCTTGTGCTGAGCAGGGCAATAGGTAAAGCTTGATCCCAATGAAGACGAGTTTCTTGACACAGTTTGGCTATATTTTTCTTCAAGGTATGGTTCATCTTCTCCACTTTCCCAGAAGCCTGGGGTCTCCATGCCGTGTGGAGTCTCCACTTAATTCCTAAGATTTTACTAACCTTCTGTGTGATTTCTGAAACGAAAGCAGGTCCATTATCACTCTGAATGCTGCCAGGGAGACCAAAGCGAGGGATTGGGAGGGGTCATTTCAAACGAAAATGCAGTGCAGAAAATCCTCAGTTCAGGGTGACCATAGTTTCTCTCTGGCTGAGTTTCTGGGAGTCGGTTTCTCCTGGGAGCACATGGTACATCTTCATGTTGGGGCCTGTGACAGACAATTTTTCCTGTAATTGACCCCAGGTGGTGCTATGTGACAGCCCCACTGACCCCCAACTCCACTTGAGTGAGATTTCCCTTTAGGCAGTTTCACAGTAATAAACAGTTAGTTGGCTTATTTCCAATCCATAGAAATCAAGTTATATTTACGTGCTCAAAACGAGGTAAGGACCAAAGACACTCTTCCCACTTTATCCCATGAAAACACATAGCATCTACCCTGCTCTGTACCCTGCGCTGTCCTCACATTTGATGTTATTTTTATGCAAAATACTTGTAGGTTTTCTCAGTATTTTTAAAATTTATTTAGTTTTGTTTGGTTTTTATCTTGTCTTCCTATTTCTGAAATCTTTTTACACCTGAGTTGCTTAAACATACCTATTACTCATAATGCCACTTCTTTGAGAATTCTCCCAGTGTTTTTCCAGTATATTTATTATTTGTTATGTTTCAACGTTTCAACCCTCTGGAACTTATTTTGTGTCTGCAAATTGCGTGGTCAGAATTTAATAACAACTGTTTCCCGGAATGCAATGCAGTCTTGACCGAGTCCTCACTGGTCATGCAGCAATTGCTGAAAGTGGGTTTGACAATGAAAGGCATGGACAGGCCCAGATGAAAGTTGGGGATCCTGACCACAGTGACGCATGGGCCTCCCTGTGGTCGGTGCTTGTCCAGACAGCAACCAGACCAGCCAAGTTCTCAGGTCTCTGCTCAGGGCCTTGGCTGACGGGGAAGAACCATCAGTTCCAGGTTACTAGGGAGCTTGTGCTCAGTGTTTTACCCACATAGTCTCAAATCTGCCAGGCAGAAACGCCTTCAGCCACGTGCCCGGAAACGTCAGCAAGATGGTTCAAGAGCACGACTGCACTATGGCTCCGTCACACAGTCCAGGCCCAGAGGCCCGGCTGCCAGGCAGCCCAGCATCAGCAGCAGCACCAGGCACACAGCTTCAGCTGTCTTTCTGCTCCGTCTTCTTGGGCCTGTGTTTTGTCCTCCTGGTAGGAAGGGGCTCCTACACTTCCGACATCACACTCATCCAGTCCCAGAGACCAGGAGGAAGGAGGGCAGGAGCCAGTTTCTTTTGAACTGGGAGGCCGCTACTGCTGGGCTTGTTACAGTTGGGAAGCCCTCCCCTCTCTGGATGAAACCATAGTTTATGTCCTTTGATCTCAAGACAGGACACAGACGGAGAATGGCAGGGGTTTGTACCCTTATTCCCAGTGATGGAAATGTGAAGGCACGTCTGGACAGTACTCTCTCATCTAAATGGTCCGGAGCAGTAAACCCAGCACTGCCCCCAAGGTGACAGGCAGATGTTGGGATCTCACCTGGGGCTGTCGGGCATTCCAGCTGGGATCTATGGAAGATTGCACGGGCCTGGCTCAGGACGGAGAAATTTGCTCCTCTCTGAAACAGTCAGAGGGGCTGTGACAGGTGGTGGGGGGGGGGGCGGGGACTGGCAGCAGGAGACACTCCAGGCCTGACTTCTGGCCCCACCTCCATCCCTGCAGGGCGGAGGGCCAGACTCAGGGCCTGAGGGTCTGCAATCTTGGCCGCTGCTGCCTCCTCCTCCTGCCAGCAGAGCACCTGGGATCAGGGCTGCGAGGTGTTTGGCCCCTGCGGCAGGATCGGTGCTCCTTGTCTGACTGGACTCTGGGCCTTGGGATGGGATGAAGCTGCCTGTCAGCTAGGAGCCTGTGAGGAGCCACCCAGCCCCTGACCCCTGGCTCCCAGCCCTGCCCCTGCCAATGCCCCTGACTGTGGTTTGTCTCCATCAAGCCTCTCACTTGGGTGTCTTGGTATTTGGTTTCTTTCTTCTTGTTAAGTGTAATTTGCAAAACTCTAAATGACCATAGTTACAGCTTTGGACTGCAAAGAGCAAAAGTAAAATAACACAAATAAAAAAATAACCATGTTTTGCTATAAAGCAAGTTCCAACAAATTTCCATTGAACAAAATTATATAAGATATGTTATTTGCTCTCATTGCTAATAATCTAGAAATCAGGAACAGAAGGTAACTAGAACATCCTTTTATTTATATGTTATAAAATACACTTCTAAATGACCCCACAAAACAAATCACAATTGGAATTAGAAATAACTGAGTGATAATAAAAATACTTCATAGCAAAGCCAGATCATTCAGCTTCCTCAGACAATCAAGGTTAGTGGTTCTCAACCATAAGTGCTTTTGCCCCCAGGGGGACACTAGGTAAAGCAGAGACATGTTTTAGACTGTTATGAGGTCTGAGGTGAGGGAGGGTGTTACTGGCCAGCAGCGAATAGTGGTAATGGAAGCTAATAAACACCTGCAGAGCAGAAAAATCTCCCACGAGAAAGAATTTCATGGCCCAAAAGGTCCGCAGTACTGTTACTGGGAAGACCCAAGTTAGGGGAGTTTGGAGGCTTCCCCTCCTCGGTTCTTGTCCTGCTCAAAAGAATGGATTCAGGCAAGAGACAACAAGCACAGTGAAAGTGAGGTAGCAGGTTTATGTGTGAAATGCACTTGACAGGAACCTGCAAGCTTGCACCCAGCTAGTCTGAGTGTCCCGCCTGCTGGGGTTTCAGGGATTTCATGCTTGCAGCAAGCCTCCAGGCTTCCTCTCTCAGCCCTTCTCCTGACCTTGGGATTAACATACAGTTTCAAAGGCTTCCTTTCCCAGAGAGAGAAAACAGTACAAAGAATTTCAAAGGCTCCCCTCCAGCTGCTGGTGTGCTCATTCTGGTCTCTCTTGTGACCTTGGAACCTCTGAAAATCTTACCTGACCCAACCCAAGACTGTTGAATTACTGGGTGGGACATGTCCCCCTCCCCTCCCCACCTTGGTTTGCTACCTGTCCTGCTTAGCAGTGCTGAGGATGAGAAGTCCTTCTCAGTGTGGATCTCAATGAACAGTCCACCAGACTGGAAACTGCACACCACTTTGCTCCCTAGATCTGAAACAATGCCTGCCTCTCAATGCCTCAAGCTCACCATCTTGCAAAGATTGGCGAGGGTACCTGGCTGAAAAGACACCCACATAAAGTCAGGAAGCAAAAAGGTCTGACACCGTAGGAGACGGAACCACACTGTGATACACCACAGGGCACATCTGAGGGTCACTGCTTCTTCTCATTGCCGGTACATCACTCTTCAACAGCTGTTCTACAACATAACTAGAATCAATAATCTTAGTCTTTCAGTTCCCAGAATTCACCATCTAAAATTTCCCTTTTGAAAATGTGGGCATTTGCCATATTATAAGTTCCTTAGATTACCCACAAGGGGCACAACCTCACAAGATACTTCTGATTTGAGTACTAGAACACCATGCACCTAGGCCCTAACTCATTTAAAATGCTAAGAATGCTGTTACTACTTTATTTAATCAATAATGAACTTACAACTAACAAAAAGAACTTTTCTAATTCTTCATGTTGTCTTATTTCTTCATATTTTCTTCCAAGCTTTAGCTACTTTTAAGTTATATATAACTAAAACAATGTGATTATTATTATTACATGATAGCTTGCTTACCTTGAATCAACTTTTACATTATTACAAATAATAGAATTGAGTAATGTGTGGGAGAAATTACATGCATAATTAAATATCCTTTACATACAAATGAGTAAGTTAAAGACATAATTTTTAAAAAGACCCAATAGCAACAAAACAGGTAAAATGCCTGGGAATAAGTTTAAGAAGAATGTGCAAGATCCATATGAACCAATTCATAACATGATACTCAATAGAAGACACCTGAACAACACTGACTGGGGTAGCTCAGGGGCCTGGGTGTCATGCTACAGACCTAAAGGGTCACCAGCTCAATTACTGGTCCAGGCATGTGCTTGGATTGAGGGTTCAGTCCCCAGTTGAGGGTGTGTGAGATGCAACTAATCAATGTTTCTCTTTCTTTCTCTCTTTCCCCCTCCCATCCCTCTCTATAAAAATAAATAAAATCTTTTTTTCAAAAAGAAACTTGAACAACAGGAAAGTAACAGCATATTCTTGGATAGAAAAATATACAATGATCTCAATTTCCCACAGTTACCTATAAATGTAATATGATCTAGATTTTAAAAATTTTTATTCTCACCTGAGGACATGCTTATTCATTTCAGAGAGAAGGGAAGGGAGGGAGAGAGAGAGGGAGAGAAACATGGATGTGAGAGAGAAACATCAAAGGGCTGCCTCTCGTGTTTGTCCTCACTGGGGACCAAACCCACAACCTCGGCACATGCCCTGACTAGAGCTTGAACTACAACCTTTGGGTTTATGGGAGAAACTCCGTTCTCCTTGCTGACACAGTAAAGAATTACAGGTCAGCCTGTCTATTAGTGAGCAAGCAGGGTTTACTAGTGGTACGTTCTCATGGAACAGAACGGGCCTTGCTGAGGTGGGAGTGAAAGGCGTAGATTCTGGGCAGGGCAAGGTGAGGGCGGCAACAGGGAGTGGCAAGAGCCTCAGGTCCTTGGTCCTGAGGACTTTGTAGTTGGCAAGATGGGGGTGAAGAACTTACATATTGACTGGTGGGTAAAGGTGGTGCCAACTTCCACGGGGGATGTAACTACTCAAATGCAGCTATGTGTGGGGGTCTGTTAGCCTGAATCCTTATCTCACTCCAGACCCCATTTGTTCCTCTTGATGTAAAACAGACACATGACAAGAGGCAGTTAAAGCTGGGGCAGTCACCCAAAGTTATTTACAGGCTCTTTCTGTAAACATCAAGGAATCCCTAAAAAAACAGATGATGACCAGAGGTAGGCAATTAATCAAAGTTGTTTTGTGGGCTTCTTCTTTGGGCACTGTGGACCCCCTCTCACCCACCAACTAGACCTTGGAATTAACACACAGTTTCAAAGGCTTTCTTTCCCAGACAGTATGAAGAATACATAGGGTTTCAAGGGCTCCCTCCTCTCATGCTACCATGCTGTTTCTTGGGATGTTCTGAACACCTGGCACTATTATCAGATCAGGCTCAGGACGGCTGAGTCAGTGGGTGAGACATGTCTCCCTCCTCCTCCTTGCCTGGGTTTGCTGTCTGTCCTACCTAACAGGACAAGGATCCAACCAACTGAGCCACATTGGCCAGGGCTCAGCCAAATTTTTTAAAGTAAAACAAGCTCAATTTAAGTTTACCTGTTAAAATAAGGAAGAATTAAAAGGTATATTGTATTATGAAGCTACATTAAGTACAACAGTGGAGTAATGCCCTATGAATAGACAGATGGATGGAAAAGAATACAGGGCCCATTAAAACGTACATCCACATAGAAATTGTGTTTTGTTTTGTTTTTTAAATTTATTGATTTATTTTTCATTTGAAACATCTATCATTTGCCTCTCACATGCTCCCAGCTGGCACCCTGGCCCACAACCTGTCACAGGTGGGCACAGGTAACCAGGTTCTTGATGATCACAAAAAAAGAATTAAACAGAATACAGAGAGTTTATAGCAGACAGACAGAGAGCAGATTTATTAAGCGATAGTACACTCCACAGAACATGGGAGCAGGCTGACACCGAGCAGAGATTGATCTCTGGGGCTGGAGGGATTCTATACTTACTGGGCGATGTTTCTTGACTACTTTTGGCCGGGTTTTATTGCCCATGTACAAGTAGTTATATCAATTTAATGCTACTGTGCATGTGGTCTCCCATGATCTTCCTTGACTGACCACCAGGGAAGGTGGTCCCATAGTGCTGGTTTATTATATGCTATATAATGAACCAGGGGTCATGTAGCATCTTCTGCACAGATGCACTTATGATTCGCCATGATTCAGCGGTTTCTCAGAAAGCAGGAACAACTGGTCTTAGAACAGGGTCTCTCTCCGGTATCAATGTCCTTTACCTTAGCCCTGGGGCACCGCCAGAGTTTCCTCCTGACTATCTCCTGCCTCAAACCCAGGCATGTGCTCTGACTGGGAATGGAACTGGTGACCTTTTGGTTTGCAGGCAGACGCCCAGCCCACTGAGCCACACCAGTCAGAGCCATTGCTTGACTTGCATGTGGCTTGACCAGGGATCCACCTGTAGCCTTGTTTACCACCCCCTCCCCCCAAAAAACCCTGTAGAGATATAAAAATCTTCACATGAACCCTGGCTGGAATGGATCAGCAGACAGAGCACAGGCCTGTGAACCAAACAGGCCGGATGGATTCCCAGTCAGGGCACATAGCTGGGTTTTGGGCCAGATGCTCAGTTTGGGGTGTGTGAGAGGCAACTGATCAATGTATCTCTTACACACATCAACACATCGATGTTTCTCTCCCTCTTTTTCTCCCTCCAATACCTCCTTTCTAACAATTAATAAGTAAAATCTTTAAAAAGTAAACTTAACATGAGCAGCAAAATTGGATTCGACATTTAGGGATGACCCACTATGCCCAACATCTCCTTCCAATCTGCACCAAGGTGTTTTCCCAACGTGAACACCAGATGGCAGAAGAGAGGCGCACTTCGAACTTTTTTTCAGCGATCATTTTGTACTGTACAGTAAGTTTCAACAAACTTCAAAAAGTTGAAATTATGTAAAGCATATTGCTGATGCTAAGTGCAGTCAATCTAGATATCAGTAGCAAAAAGTTACTAAAAAGTCCTTAGTTTTAAGAGTGGTGAAATGCACATTTAAATAACGCTGGATTCCACATTCCTAGATGATACACTATACCCACTTTTCCTGCAGACCTGCAATAGGGTGTCATTCTCGAAAATGACCACGAGATGGCAGCAGAGACTGACAGATGCAACACATATCCTACTAATGGCCTGGCTGAAAGGTTCCTTCACTTTCAACCCTGAGATGCAATGACGGTTACACTTTTCATTGTCCCCCCTACAACATAACTACACAATGTCATCACCGTTTCCTTCCACTGCCCTCTGCCACATTCATGCGATTTCACCATTCCATCGCCCCACATTATTCTCTTTCAGACCAGAGACCTCTTCCAGGTGTCTTCTGCAGTCTTCCAGGGAATGGAAATGTCTCTCCATAAAGAAAAATTCAGAGAGACGCACTAAATGGTCATGGGAAGGAGCAAGGTCTCTGAGCACTGTGGAGGAGTCGGGACTGCGCAGCCAGGCTGCAACTGTTCTCCCTGGTCACCAAAGAGACATGTGCTCTCTCACCTAATCCTAACCTTCCACATCTTCTGCTGACAAACTCTGGACTCTTTCCCTCCAACGGAGCTTTCAGTTGGTGTGACGGGGAGCAGTGCCTGCTGCCAGTAACCTGCTGGATTTCTGGAACCAGCTCCTACTGCAGGACTCCCTCCCGAATTCACCACAAGGGCACCACACCTCCTCTGGATGAAGACTGCCCTTTGAAGGGGCAAATGGTGGTTCCTTTCCTTGCCCTCAGTCTCTCCCGTTCCACATTATTCTCAAATAGCAAACATTCATCCTCCCCCTACACACACAATCTTCATGGAAATGCAGTGTTTTCCTTACGTTTCAGTGGAGAACCACTTGGGGAAATCCACTCATGAAGGGTCCCCCACCATCCCGCTTAACTCCTGTGGAGCCCAAACATCAAAGCCATTAACGTAACCAAGCTGGTGGAAATGATTTTTGAAGCCTAATTAGGATACATTGAACATGTTGTCTGTCTCCCGCCTGCCATGACATGATCTGTCCTCAGTGAACATCTGCCATTCAGGGCTCTCCACTGCACCTGGTCTGCCTGCCTGTGGGAGAAATCTCCACCATGAAACTTCGCAATCCACTTCAGACACGTTCCATCAGTCACAGCATCTTTTCCACATACACCACAGATCTTTTCTTGCCTTATAGTTGCGCTTATACCTTCCTTGAAATGACAAAGCCATAGGGACTGAAAATGTTGCTTATTTTCATGCATCTTCACTGTGAAAATGGCCAAACATACACTCACCACTTGTGGTGAGATTTTTTTTTACAACGCTGATAGGACACCCATCACGATACAGTTTAATGTGATGGTTTTGAATGAAGTTGTATACAAGTCATGGTATCAACCACAACCCCAACCCCTAATCCTAACCCTGAACCATGTCACACACCAGACACCAGCCCAGGTGTCCAAACCCTGTCCCTGACTCCACATGCCTGACTCTGGACATCATACCACAGAGAACAGTGTGTCCTCCTATTTAAACCTGTAAACCCTTGAAATGTAATCATCTCATGTCTAAAACCATAAAGCAGGCTTCTGTGAAACAAGTTATATTAAATGAAGCAAATTAAATAATGCAATGATGATGCACTTAAGACCTGAAATGCATGAGGCTGCTGCTGGCATATGAAGGTATAGCTTTCCAAAGCAAAACTGATGAAAGTGAATGAGTAAATGTGATGTCCTCTTGATTAAAGAATTCTGGGTAGCAGGAGCTGTTTGCAGAGTAAGAAGACCACCCATGGAATTGAAGCAAATGGTTGCACATTATACTTTCAATAAGACTCTTTCTTCCACAGTAAAGGACTTGATGACTCACCAATGAAGAGACATTATTTTAGCATTATTATTATTTGCCTATATTATTTTAAACATTTATTTATTTATTTTTAGAAAGGGGGAGGGAGAGAGAAAGAGAGGGAGAGAAACATCAGTGTGTGGTTGCCTCTCACACACCCCCTACTGGGGGGTCCAACCTGGCCCACAACCCAGGCATGTGCCCTGACTGGGAATCAAACTGGAGACCCCTTTGGTTTACAGGCTGGTGCTCAATCCATTGAACCATACCACCCAGGCAGACATCTATATATTTTTTTAATTTTATTTTAATTGTTGTTCTTGTACAGTTTTCTGTCTTTTACTCCCATCCCATCCCACCGCCCCAGCCCTCCACCTCCCTTTCATTTCCACTCCCCCTAGTTTTTGTCCACGTGTCCTTTATACTTGTTCCTGTAAACACATCCCCTTTTTCCCTGAAATTCCCTCCCCTCTCCCCTCTGCAGACATCCATATTTTTAAAAAACTTGAATAGTTTCTTCTACTGAGAAGACACTCATACAAGTGGTAAAAAAAAAAAAAAACCAGCAAAGATGTTTGATGACTGTATCAGGCACAACACCCCTTCCCACACACTACAAAGACTTTAATGAGAAAGCAACCCTGAGAAATGTTTATGATCACAAACAAAAATTAGAGCAATTGACCATTTCTTTCATAAATGTAAAATACTGCAGACCTTGTATAAAATGGTTTGATAATCCCTCAAAAAAAATCACCCTACTGTGTTCAATAACTCCACTTCGAAACACATACCTGAGAAATTGAAGACAGATGTTGTAACCAACTTATACATGACTATTCATACCAGCACTGTTAACAAGAACTGAAAGGTAGACAGTATTCAAATGTCCATCCACAGGTCAATGAATACACAAAATTTGGTTATTCTGTCATTGAAAACGTACAGGGCCCAAGGCAGGTTTGCCCTGGCAAGGACTCATGCGTGTTTATTCTTGACTTCCTGCAGTAAAAATTTCACAGGAAAAAGCTAGGGAATTTTGAGAGTTTGACCCAGAGCAGACCCAGCACCAAAAGCTGAACCCCAGACCCTGGCCCCAATCCCAAACTGTCCCCACAACCCAGGCTAAACCATCGACCCTGAAATGCCAGACCCCAGACACCAGAGACTGACAGAGAACCCTGGACACCAGGTTCCATACATCAGACACTAGAGCCAGAGCTTCACATGGACTCCACACACCCACCCAGGACAAAAAGCCACACCTGAAGAGACTCCAGATCCCAGACACACAGAAATAGATTCAACCCCAGGCCACAGACCCAGGACACAGAACCCAGATCTGTAACCAGGACCCCATAGCCAGACTCCAGAGCTGGAGCTGGACAGTGGAGCCCAGTTGCCAGATGCAGGAGTGGAACCGAGTCTTCACGATGTAAACAGAGCCAGGAGCCGATAAAGAACATCCCTCACTCTCTAAGTCCAAGCAGCTGGCCCCAGAAATAATTTTTCATGCCAATGTAAGTGTACAAGGGAAGAGAATAACTCCCAGCACTACTAAATTATAGCAAGCCCTGCAGAAATAGACCAAAAAGGCTGACAGAGCAAAAAATAATAATAATGCCTACCCTTGCAAGGAGATGTCCCTGATCTCTCAGAGGCTGCACTTTCCAGAAGTTACTGTCCCGGCCATGAATGTCACATGGCCAGTTCACCAACACTGTGGGGGATTAAAAAATTATTTTTGTCTGACCTTCTAAATTCTAACAGCTGGGATAACAATCAAATTCACATAATCTGATTAATGGGAGGAATTCAACATCTGCTACATGGGCAAGAGGAATTCATATTACAATGAATACCAAACACAATGAGGTAATATTGAGTATATGGGGTATTTTGGAAAGTGGAAGAACAGAGTCTTAGATTT